>RANY01000568.1:0-23406 GCA_009805235.1 Neurospora pannonica FGSC 7221 | reverse complement strand
GCGGGTTCGGCTGGCCCTGTCCGGCGCGCTCAGGGTCCTTGAGATAGGCGCCCGACTCGAAGGCCGTGACGAGCGCATCGCGGCGTGTGGCGAACGACTTCTTGGAGAGCGCGTGGAAGTTGCCGCGCACGTTGATGCCGTGGAGGAGGGAACGCTGCTCGCGGATGGCCTTTTGATCGAGTTTCTTGGGGGCGGATTGCATCAAGACGCTCGCATAGTGTCGGAGTACACCTGTCAGGATCTACATCGTCGTCGAAGTGTTAGAGGATGAACTTGTATCTGAGTTGAAACCCGTATGGCCATATCAGAATCGGTCGGCCCGTACCATGACAATCGTGATGGGAAAGAGGATCCAGTAGCTACATGTTGACAACACCAAGCAGTTAGCATTTGGACTTTCTAGCTTGCCATTCCGTTGCTTAGCAGCGCATTTGGGAGAAAGCTCACAATAACTGGGGATCCCTATGGATCGTTTGAACCGGAACTTGCGCCATTGTCGCGATATTTGTTGAACCGTTGGCAGACAAGTCTTGTTGATATCACACGGAAGGCTAATGAGATGTCGTTGTTGTCCAACGTCCAACGTCCAAGTCGCTGTTGACCGCGGCGGGACGGGGCGCTACTGAACCCTGTCAACCATTGCATCAGCTTCCCGATGCCCCTGTCCTCTAGGAGAGGTACGTACCTCCTTGGAGCTTGCGCACTGACCAGGGTAGCGCTTTATCATCGCTTATCGTGCCTGCCGGCGCAACGGGACCATTCCACCAAGGTGGCCTTTCCCTGCCTGTCATCCGCCAGCAGCCAGCACTCAGCAAGCACCTCTGGCTTTACGTTGTGGGAGCTTCCATTGACTTTAGGCCTTCCCCGATTTCAACAAACTTCTGCAAACATCGCAAACACCATCTTATTCTCCTTGATCACAGTCACAGGGACAATACGTCCCCAACCCATTCAACCAAGATGGCGTCAACAGAAAAGATCACTGTCTACAATGTAGCCGGTAAGCACTTACACGAATCTACTTACCTCAGCATATCAGTTGGTACTTTAGCCATAGACTAACACTATCGTTCTTCCGCCGGCAGACCTGCGAGCAACAACCGACGACGCCCTCCTCAACTACCTCAACTCGCTCGGCCTTAAACAATCCCACACCCTCCTCGACACCCGTCTCGCCCTCGGCTTCTCCGCCTTTTTGTTGTCAGCCGCCTGTTTCGCGTGGGACTACAAGCTCGGATTCGAATCCACCAAGCAATACACTTTGATCGCCGTGATCCTCTACACTTTACTCAACGGCGCGCTGACGTACTGGATCATGTTCATCGAGCGGGGAACCATCTACGCCGGCTCGACCAAGGACGGCCGCACCAAAATCAGAGTGATTAGCGATAGCAAGAAACCCCAGCAAAAGGGGGAGGCGCCGTTGTATAAGTTGAGGGTGGATGTGGAGGATGTGAAGACGAAGAAGACGCAGAAAATTGAACTGGAGAGGARGTTCAGCGAGTGGTTTGATGCTAGTGGACGGTTTGTCGCGGCGCCGTTCCAGACGGTGTTGGCGCAGGGGATTCCGTTGGTGGGGAAGTTGGATCCTAAGAGGGCTGTTGCTGCTGCTCCTGCTTCTGGGGGACAGGGTGTGATTAAAGAGCAGTTTGCGGAAACACCGGGTTATACGGCGGAGATCTTGGATGCTATTGCTACTGGCTTGGGAGAGAGCTCGGCGACGACGACGACGACGGGGTCTAGTGCGAATCAGGATGCTGGGAAGAAGAGGAGGAAATAGAGATACCGTCGCTTCAAACCGTACCATTTTAAGGCGGCGTATGGTTGTATCTAGGCAAGAAAGAGAAGGGGTGGTTGATGAATTTGGGTCGGGTTAGTTCCGCCTTTGTTATATCGGGTTGCATCGTCAGCGAAAAGTATGATAGGATGGTATCTTTAATTCATAGCGTCTGTGTTTCATGGTTTTGCTTTGTTTCCAGGCTATGGTAAAGATGAAGACCGCACGAGATATTGAGAAGAACCCAAACTAGTCAATGGGGCATATCTGCTTTGCCTCAGTACACAATTGCCTGACAGACGTCTATCTCCATGAACAAGAAAGATAAGATACTCGATTACTACTGTACCTCGTTCTGCGCATCATACATCGTCACTCTGTCATCTTGGAAAAGCATCAGCTCATAATTCAAAACGAAACTCCATTGTTCCCAAACCGCCCTGATCTCTACCTAATATGCATGCCTTGACGGCCCATATATCTATGAATGCATAACCTAATAACCACCACGTACCAAACCGCCACCTACCCAATAAATCCCACCTCCGGCCTCTCTACAAAACCTTAGCCCAGTTCTCCCTAGCAAGCAACGCCACCTTCCTCGCCTCTCTGCTCTTATCCCCACTAGCCGTCGCCAACATCCTCTGCATCGGCAGCGCATACGGCAACAAATGCCTCTCCTCAAACTTCTTAGGGATCGCCCCCAAAAGCTGCAGCGTCAACTTCCTCGCGGCCGCCAGGTTTCTCGCCAACACATTTCCTTTACTCGTGACGTTCTTGGCCGCCTCCTCGTACGTCTTCATGCCCGCCATGATGATCGCCTTCAGATGTCCCCTGAGCGCCTCAGGCTCGTTTGCGAGGATTTCAACCAGGACTTCGAGAGAAGTGGCCACCTGCGGCTGGGTGATATCGCCCGAGGCGGAGGAGTTGTTGAGGGCGGTGATGAGGAGTCGGACCAAGGCGGGCAAGTCTTCTTGGTAGACTTCGAACGGACAGTTGCTGACGAGCGAGAGGATGGCGGTGGTGTAGCGGCCTGCGGCGAAGGCGGTGTGTTCGTCGCCTGTGGGTAAGGCCAGGTCGTAGAGGGGTTTGGCGAAGTGCGTGTAGGCCCATTGCTTGTAGAAGCGCTTGACGACTGCGTGGTTTTCGGGACTCAAAAGCTCGTTGGTCTTGACGAGACCGCCGATGGTGCGGGCGACGATGGCGCCGTTGGGACCCGGGCTGGCGATGGCTTCGTGCAGGATGGGGACTAGGCTGAGCACGTTCTTGTCCTGCCGGGCACAGGCGCCGGCGAGGGTATGCATGGCTACGGTGTTGTAGGCCTCGAAGATGGCTGGGTCGGTGTCGTCGGTTGTGGTGGCTGTCTTGATTTGTTCGCCCCAGAAGTTGAGGACTCGCTTCATGGTCTCGGACTCGGGGTCGAAGGTGGATTGGCCGCCCTTGTACTTGTTGGCTAGGACGGCGCAGATGGTACCGCGGATCTCGCCGACAGCCAGCAGGACGGTAGCCATTCTCGATGTGTCGCACATGAAGGTCTCGGCGATGCCCTGTGGTGCGTACTAGAGGAGATGTTAGTGCAAGGTTCACAGTATGGGGGTGTTTCCATGATACCTACCAGTTCGGTCATTGCTGCAGGACGAAGCCCTTGAAGAATTCCGAGGATCAGCAACTTCCTGAAGGGCGCAAGAGAACTCGGCCCCGACGATGATAGATCTTCGGAGAAGAAGAAGTGGAAGGCATTTTGGGCCAAGTTGCAGGACTTTTGTAGGTTCTCGTCGAGACTCCGAACCACGAGTGCTGCCAGGTTGGCCGCTTGGGCAAAAACTCGCTCACTCCAAGGAGCTTGCTTTCCGTAAGCAGCCTCTCTGTAAAGATGTCTGACGATGAACAAGCAGATCCTGAGGAACTCGCGATAAACCTCGGGGTCATCCTCTTTGATTACCACTTCAAACGAGTCATCCTCTCCTTGGAGTTGGTGCAGCCAGTCCTTCGGTAAACCTTGGAATTCCTCGAGCCAGTTTCTGTCACTGCCTGAATACGCTTCCAATACCTTGGGTTCGAACTTCTCGAGACAAGCGTCGCGGAAGTGAAGTATACCGCCATGTAGCGCAGAAATGACATATGAGTTCGCCAAAGACTCCTTTTCCGAGGTGGGGAGTGGAGACAGAGGGAAGATATCGTGCAGGGCTGTTGCAAGTCTGATGAAATGCTGAAGGGGCTTAAAAGGCTTGGAAGGTTCATCATCGAGAGCAATATTGAGGGGGATACGTGAGCACCCAATAAAGGCAAGGCGAGACAAGATGTCTTGGAGAGCATTCAGTGTGTACTTTGATGGGCTCGTCCAGTCGCGCTTCTCGATTTCGACCTTTGCTCTGTCAACGAGCTCCGCATACCCATCCGTGTAAGTTGCAACGACTGACTGCAGAGCCAGCACCGCTTCATCTTCCACCGCAGCGTCGGTTGAGTTATCGTTTTGGCTAAGTGCCAAGCCCTTGGTTAACGTATGTGTCAGCAAAGAGCAGATCTCAGAGCAAACTGAACGAGAAGCCAGCAAGGAGATTTGCCCATCGGGTCGAAGAGTCTGCTGAGTTGCGAGCAAAGCGAGACCTTGGACGACCTGTTTGAGAACCTCTGATGTAGTCTCTTCCGACTTTCCAGTCCATGTTGGTAGGTAGACATCGTGATAGAGAGCTACCAGATGATCCTTAGACTCCGTCTTAAGAACCTCCTCGTCCTCAGGATGGCCTTGTTTCCTGTTCTTGAAAAGATCCGCCCGAGACTTCAGTGTTGAGTTCAGAAGAAGGAGCAGGTCCTTTGTATGAGATGGAGACTTTGGTTGACGGAGGTTTTTCCTGATGATGTCAACGAGAGCCGCACTTTCAAGGGTATATGCACGGATATTAGTAGTGATGACAGTCATCAAGAGGAGGCCAGCCTGCTTTGTATATGTCGGGTTCGCCAAGTCGTCGCGGCAGTCGTCAACCACAATATCGATGTAGTTCTTGAGCAAGGATACATCGAACTTTTGGGTTCTCGTGCCGTCAAGCCTATTAGCAATTGCTCGCAATACATCCAGGGTAGCATCGATCGTCTCCTTGACCTCCCCGTTTCGTACTTCGTACTTGAGAGAGTTCCAGATCTTGTTGATGTGCGGGACAATGCTGGTTTGTGGGTTGTCGTACTGTTCGATACAGGCCTTGACCGTTTTGAGGATGTCGAGCTTTACCGAGACTGTTACTGCGTCACCCTGGTCGAGCTTTCCAATGAGGAACGGGAATGCAAGCTTGGCTACTTTGTAGTGAGATGCAAAACACGCCCTTACGGCGTTCTTGAGGTCGTCCGCAGTGATGCCGATCGGGGTAGCCGAGCTCCTCAGTGTGATGGGGAAGTATGCTGAGAAAGCCTTGAAGATCTCCTCGGTTACTTCGTCGGATGTCGAATACTCGGTAAGGAAGATGGGAAGCAGTTTGAACCATAGCATGAGATTCCTCGGGTCCCTCTCGTTCTGGCATAGCTGAAGGATATCGACGGTGAAGCCGCTAGATGTGCCGTACTTGTCTTGCAGTTCATTGTTCACTGACTGGTCTTGGATGAGACTGAGGAATAGCTCGTAAATTTCGAGTCTGGTGGCTGCCGTTTGTAGCTTGAAATCCTCCTTGAGTTTGCAGACGTCCTCGATCATCTTGACGCCAACTGCAGGCTTGAATCCCTTCATGGCGTAAAGCTGGCGTAGTGCCTTGGCCGAGGCGGTGATGCCGGCCTTGTGGTCGTAAGAAAACATGGCGCCAAAGAAACCAACGAGCCGGATGACTTGTTCAGGCCGAAGTAGGCTCTTATCCAAAGCTTCAAGAGTATCGGCAAGGAAGCCCAAGGCCTTGGCCCGTGCTATTATGTCACCGCTGCCGCTGTCGTCATCGTCGTCGTCTGAGTTATCATCGTGTTGTTTGGTGATGGTTATCCATGGCTGGATTGAGGCAGCCCAACTTCCCACAGACGCACTGCTGGCTCTTGTGTTTTCGATTTCTAGCCATAAAAGGTCAACACTGCTTTTTAAGGCGGACCTGATGTGAGGGTCTCATAACCTACCTCTTGCCGCCTTTTTGGCAATCTCACTCTGAGCAGTCTCGTCGTCTGAGAGCACGTATTGAAGGGCCCAATCCTTGAAATTCGACATGCTGAAAGATTGAGATGATGGTGATGATGGTAATGGTATTTGACGTTATATGTTGTCACAAGCAAGATTTGAGAACTAGCAAGGTAGATTCGCGAGAGTGCAATGCAGAGCTGTGAGAGAATGAACGACGAGAACCTTCAAAGTTCCAAACGTATGTGCACTCAACCTGGACCTCAATGGATTGCCGTCGGTGTGGTTTAGTTAAGGGGTGATGGAAGCTTGGGCCAACTCCTCCCTATCCAAACACAAGGTTATGGGTATGGATGGATCAGGATGTTGGACGGGATTGTTGATGGAGTTGTTTCTAAACTTGTCACCCGGTTCGACCAACTGAGCGAATAGAGACTAGACAGGACAGGATAGTCAGGACAGACGGTGACGGTGACGGCGAATGCACTGAACTGAATGGTGCCAGACTGACAGGTGAAAGGAAGGGTCGGTGGATTGAAGATGCTGATGCCGTCAGTGGCCGATGCCCCTGGCCAAGACCCGGACTGTGGGATGGCCGGGGCAACATCATCACGCCGCCGTTATCGCCCTAGATTCCCCGCCGACAAGTGGCAGAAAACGGCATTATCGCGGGCGGTGAGGCCAAAAGCTATGGCGTTTCGCGGGATCTGATCGTGTCTGGGTACCTTGAGGTTCACGCTAAGCCGGTTTCGGCAAGAGGGGCTGCGGCATGGATGTGTCAGTCTTAAAATTTTTGAAGATTTGTTTGGACATCGGAGGGGCCTGTGACTCTTAACTTACGAGTGCCCTGTAGATGGCCTGGAGTTACGGGCCTCGCTCCCTGTGCTTCTATGTCGCGAATAAGGTACCCACGCGAGAATCCACTCGGGTCGCGCTGAAACGAACGGATTCCATTGTATAAAGACGACGAGAGATCCCCTGTGCACGAGGAACTCAGTCGGCCACGCTAAGATCGTGGCCCTCATCCCATACTTTTTACACTTCCAATCCATACCGATATATCCTACTGCCGTCTTGTTCTTGACCTCATTTCTTTTGGAGATCATCAATTGACCCGTCAAAGGTTCATCTGAAGCATGTAGGTACCTCATCTCAACTTGACAGTGAGGGGAACCGCGGGGTACCTCAACTTTCACTTCACTTCAACTTCCCCAAGGCTCAGGCTATCCCGTCTGCTTGGACCTCCTTCAAACGAGCTCTTACAAGGACAGACTGAGGATATGACCAATTGGCCATTTGGGATGAACCTCGGAAATGCGCCCGATTAGAACTTCGGCTAACTTGTTTGTGCGACTCTCCTCCAGACAGCTTTCTACCAAGAACATCCCGAGACCACCACCACCCGTCTTCAAAACTCACCAAACCACCAACTCTCACATCGACATCATGGAGGCGCAACAAGTACCCAAGACCTGCAAGGTCATCCTCTCCGATACCATCGCCAAGAAGCTGCTCTCCGAGGCCCGCGAGACTCTTGCCAAGATCCAGGGTCCCAATGCCTCCAAGCCTACACTCGCTGCTTTCCTGGCTACCGATGACCCGGCCGCTCTGCAGTATGCCGAATGGTCCAAGAGGACGTGTGAAGAGAAGTGAGTATCTACAATCGCTCAATGGGTCAGTCTGGACTTGCCCCAGCACTAGGGTCTAATCACTACCCCAGTGGCTTCAACTTCGACCTCCGCAAAGTCGACAAGGAAGACCTCGAGGAGGGCATCATCGCCGCCAACAATGACGACCAGGTCGACGGCATTCTCGTCTACTACCCCATCTGGGTTGGCAACCACAGCCAAGACAAGTACATCAAGGAGACCGTCTCCCTCTCCAAGGACGTCGAGGGCCTCTGCCACACCCATCTCTTCAACATGTACCACAACGTCCGCTTCCTCGACCCTCCCGCCAACCTGAAGAAGTCCATCCTCCCTTGCACGCCGCTCGCCATCGTCAAGACCCTCGAGTACCTGCAGATCTACAACCCCATCCTGGCCTACGGCAACCGCCTGTTCGGCAAGACCATCACCGTCATCAACCGTAGCGAGGTGAACGGTCGCCCTCTTGCTGCCCTGCTCGCCAACGACGGCGCCACCGTGTACTCCGTCGACGTCACCGGCGTCCAGGTCTTCACCCGCGGCGAGGGCATCCGCCAGCTGCGCCACCAAGTCCACGACAAGGAGGGCTGGGAGCTCAAGGACGTCTTGCCGCTCAGCGACGTCGTGATTGGCGGTGTCCCGACCGAGAAGTTCAAGGTGCCCACCGAGCTGCTCCGTGACGGTGCTGTTTGCATCAACTTCTCCAGCTTCAGGAACTTTGACGGCCCGGCGGTTAAGGAGAAGGCCAGCATTTATGTCCCCAGCACTGGCAAGGTTACCATTGCTGTGCTTTTGCGCAACCTTGTGGTGAGTATTTGTTGCCTACCCCTTGTCTCACTACCAAGTTACACCCCATCTTTATACATCCGTTGATAGACTCGCTAACATCACCTTCTCTTCAACAGCGTCTGATCGCCAACCGTCCCCGTCCCGAGGGATCTGCGCCCGAGGACCCCAAAGATGCCAAGGCGCGTAGCGAGGCCTTCATCGAGGGTTAATCGGAACATTATCCTCCATATTCCCGCTACAGATTTGCTACATCCGTCTTTATACAGTTTCCTTTGATTTTCTTTCTCGAGAGGTTTGGAAGGTTTTGTTTTCTCGGCTAGGTAGGAAAAAACGGATGGGTGCTTGGTTTCGCAAGGGTTGGGTAGGAAGGGAGCAAAGGGTTGGTTGGTCGTCAAAAGTACATAAAGAAACAACTACATACACGAAAAGGGGGTTTGTACGATTTTCAAATTTCAACCTCTACCTAGAGATATAGAACGAGAGGATCTGGAGACACAAAAGGGAAGAAGGATTTTACCATCCACCTTCAATACATATCACAATAATCTTCAGCATGAAAGACCAAATGAACAAATAGATGCCCACCACCATCAAAATACCCGTTCAGCCTACAACAATCCTCTCGTCTGCTTCTTTCCCAAACATGGAGATGCAACTGTGACTCACTTACACGAAAACCGTCGAGTCACTAAAACACAGGCACTAGCCAGTGGGGTGGGGCCGCCCATGTCGTCTCGCTCTCTCGGTAGTGTAAATCTCAGCTCCTCCGTCTCGCTCCGTCCGGCTCATCCATGCACCTTGCGAATCCCCCGTTCGTAGCGAATTCCGGCCCGGTCGTCGGATCTCATTCAACCAACATTAGCCGTTGACGTACCGGTACCCGGGATCATCCTTATATTTACAGTAAATACAGACCTACATATGTACAAGTAGAGTAAGCACACTAGCAAATAGGGGTATATCATTATCAGTTCCCTTGCTCTATCAGTAGTAGACGGGAACTAGCAAAAATTCCMCATCATGTCATAGGTATCATGTCCTTTTAAAAACCGATCCGTTCGCTCAAATTGAAGAACAAAAAAAAAAACCAAACAAAATACAGTACAACAAACACACCTATGTAGTACCTAGACCGTACCTAGACCTGACCGTACCTATGTATGTATGCATCGCTATGAAGAATGAATGAAGCCCCCCATAAAATAACATAAGCAAGTGGAAAAAGGAAAGCGGTCTAAAAAAAAGAAAGGAGGAATAACGATACCGACGACAGGAGTCATAATATGAACATGAGAGTTGTGAGGTTGGTGAAGAAAACTGTTCTCGACAAAAATAAAAACCCGCTGCCGAACCCCCAATCCGCCCGTCCGCCTGCCCTCCGCCCGCTTGCTAAAAAAGGAGAGACCAAAAAAAGGTCCGGATGTTATCATCTGAATGCGATGATGGTTTGTTTCGCTCCCATACACCCATACACCCATCCATCATAGTCCCAGTTTCCGATTTTCGTCTGGATAAAAACAATGTTCCTCCCGCCCCGATATGTCTGATTCCCAACATCTATGATGATTCTTCTCCTCGAACAAACAAACTGAACATATGTATTTCTTTCTCTTCCTCCTCCTCTTCTTCCTCCTCTCCTCTTCCTCTTCCTCGTCCCATTCTTCCTCCTCTTCTTCCACGTCCCACCGTTCCTCCTCCTCCGTTTCCTCCTCCCACTCTTCTTCCTCGCCCTCTTCATCCTCCTCCTCTTCTTCCACGTCCCACCCTTCCTCATCCTCCGTTTCCTCCTCCCACTCTTCTTCCTCCCACTCTCTTCTAATCGGCACCGACCCATCCATATTCTCAACCCCAGACTTAAACCCTTCAAACCGCGGCCCAGCTCCCTCAGTCAAAGGCTCGATCCGACACCGCAAGCAGCACTACTGCACCTTGCGACTTTCAAACAGCATCAAGTTCACCGCCGTATCGTTCTCCCCGACCTGGCTGGTCGGCTCGCTAAGCATCTCCCACTGCCGGAAGTTGAAGGGCGTCAGTCGCTCTTGGGGTCCGCCCATCGTGGGCACCCAGGAGTAGCCTCCCCAGGGGTTGGCTACCATGACCATCGCTGGTCGCGCTGGGTTCATGGGGGATGGGGTGGGCGGGTTGCTGTTGTTGCCGAGGTTGAGGTGGGTGAGGTTGGTGTTGATGCTGATGGCCGGTGAGGGCATGGGGCCTGTGCCTCCTTGTTGCTGTTGCTGTTGTTGCTGTTGATGTTGCTGTTGCTGTTGCTGCTGCTGTTGGTGTAACTGATGATACTGCTGTTGCTGCTGCTGTAATTGTTGCTGTTGCTGTTGCTGCTGTAGATGCTGCTGTTGGGCGGCATGCCACCCTTGCGCTTGAGCCTGTTGCGTATGACCGGGAAGACTGAAGTAACTTCCACCATTACCACTACCACCAGCGCCAGCAACAGCACCAGCAGCACCACCAGCAGCACCACCAGCGTTCTGTGGCCCAGTTGCATGTTGCCCGGGAGTAACGCCTGGCGTGTGTGTTGGGGTGGTACCAGGGGCTGGCGATCCAGTGCCAGTGTTGGTGCCCATGGCCATCGGTGTCGGCCTTTCCTTGTGACAAAGCATCAGGTTTGCATGTGGGTTGTCCTGATAGCTGAAGATGTACCTGAGCTTCACATCTGAAGGAGACTTGAGAGCTTGGATACACTGCAACCGCGCGTCCTCAGCGAGGTTGTCAACTAACACGCAAGCCAGATCGAAGATGCGCCCACCCAGTTGACGAGTGTCAAAGTCGGGCCCGTGGATCAGGTCGAGTTCCCTGATGAGGCCAGCGCACACGATGAGAGCTCTTCCACGAACTTCGTTTCCGGGTTTGCTGGTATCAAAGGTCTGGGCGTGGAGGGTGAGAAAGTTGAGGAAGAGGGGAAGCCAATGGTTGAGAATGTCGCTTTTCAGATCAGCATGATTGTCACCGCTGGCAGCGGCGGCACTGACACCTTGTCCTCCCCATCCTCCTAGACCACCTGCCTGGCTAGGGAGTGGTGTCAGAGTTTGCAACAGCTCCAAAATGTCTGCGAACCTTTCCACCATGACCGGAACCAGTTGGTGCTGACGAAACCCCATTGGACCGCTTCCGCGTATGATAGTATCCATAATGGCAAGAAAGTTCTCGGCTTTCTGTAGGCGCATCTGGAGCGTCGACCTGTCCAACGTCATTGAGGGTGGGTTTCTTGATGATGGCAGAAGGTTCAGAAACCGAGCCTGGGCCTGGTTTTTGAGATGGTGTGTTAGGTCAGGAGAGAGAGAGGGGAGCATTCCAATCCATGAGACCCGCTGTGCGTCCATCGACTTTTCCATGGCGTTCATAAAAAGCTCCACGTTCGATGGAACTCGCTCGCCCGAATCTGCCACGTTTTGCTGCTGGTCATTGGACGACAGGCTCAACAGTAGCTTGACATGGCAGAAGGGGAGAGTGAACTCGTTAGTGAGGTTGAGAACTTGCTCGAACGTCACGCGTGTGCCCTCGCCAGCGGCAGTGACAAGCAGCTTGGTAGTCATGCGATCAATCCAGCCAGCAACCTGGGCATCGGGCCCTCTGATTTGCAGCGCCTTAGCAACTCCTACAGGGTCTTTCAACACAAGGAGTTTTAAAAGCTCGAGAAGACGGTCCTGGTTAGCTTCCTTATCCAGGGGCAGTTCTTCCAGATCGTTTTGAGCACGAGCATAAGTATACTCCGCCAAGGCGAGCTGGATCAAGCAGAGGAGTTCTCGCGGACTTTCCTTCTTGGCCTGTTCTTGAAGTATGCCAAAACGGTAGCGCTCCTCTGGCGTTAGTAAACTTTCGGACGAGACTGGCGCCATGAAGAGTTGAAGCACTTCTTGCATGTACCTGGTCCGAAAGGTGGTCTGAACAATCTGAGATGTAGTGACACCTGGTTGAGGGTGTCGTGAGTTGCCGGCTCCAGGTGCGTTTGATGCCTCTGAAGCTGTTGCCAGAATTGCAGGCATTCCCAAACAGCCTATGGAGACCAATAGGGGGTATAGGTGCAGGATCGTTGCCCGTCTGTTAAGACCCCGTACGTAAAGAAGCCATCTTGCCATGAGCTCGTCGAAATGCTGTGGATCGAACATCCGTAGGCGCTTCAAGAGAATACCGTAAACCCTCTGCTGTTCATCTCCCTTGGCCCAGTACGCCTGTAGTCGCTGAATCACCGCACTGAAAAGCCGATCCATCGTATTGCGATCAAGACTAGTACCGTTTGCCAGAAGCTTCTCCACCTCTTCATGGAGATCGCCATCGTTGTCTTGAAGACGAAACACCATATTGTCACTAACAGGTGAACAGGCGTCTACAGGATTGTGCCGGTCGCTCACAGCCAAGTCGGACTTCAACTGCGTAGCGACTTCGTCCATCCCAGGCACCCGTGATGCCAGGTAAGCGAGCGACGCAAGTAACGGCCGCGCTCCTATCCCTTGCTCTCGCACAACATCCCTAAGCCTGCCATGAAGAATGCTAAACAGGGGTTTGAGGCAGCCGAGAGCAGCAAAAACAAACGTATACCGAGTAATTGTATCCGCGATTGAGGCGAGTACTTCAGGATTGGAGCATTTTGTCAGCATTTTGAGGACATCGGCAAATACTGAAAATTCCTGGGCGGCCTCGAATACCCTCCTTATCGAGTCGAAAAGTTTGGTGGAGAACTCATGCTGACCGAAAGCGTTGAGAGAGCTGTGTTCGAGTTCTCCTCCAGTGACCGTGTTCCGTAGCCAAGAAGCTATCTCCGCCTTGCGCGCTCGGCTGGCGTCTTCGATGCGTCGGACTATTTTCTTAGTCGGAAAGGGCCGCCCCATTGACACGGCATCAGTAACTCCCACAGCCAGGCCTAGTGCATGCCGGAGGTGTCTGATGGCGGCATCTGCATCCTGTGCGTCATCTGCGACGCAAAAGCCTGCCCGGCGAAGCAACGCATCTCTAGATCGCCTCTGTGAACTGCCCAGAATATGCGGTGGAAGCTCTGCAAGCAGTCGAGAAAATGGGGGACCGTCCGGCATGACCAGTTGCGGATCGGTCAGCCCACCACGTGCGATCAGCCATTGGATGTATTGCGATACCAGAAAGATCCCCGAGCGAACTAGCTCAGACACGAGGTGATAGAGCGCGTCCTTGCGCTCTTTTTCCTCAAGGGCCTCTCCTTCCATGAATCCTAGCACAGCTGAAGTGACGTCCAATCCCAGCGTACTCCAGTGCATCAGTATCCGATGGGCAACATAAACTTTTGCGAGCCCCGGCCTGTATGGTGTCGTACACCACTCGAGTAGAGCCCTGACCAGGGCAGCCTTATCCTTGGAGACAGTCCAGCACTGTGCCGGAAACTCATCAGGCATTGGTTTCTCCAAGATGACCTGGTCCAAGTTCCTCACAAGAATGATTCGAGCAGCCGGTTGCGACCTGTTGGCGGAGGCGACTAGTTGTTCGTTCCGGTAGTTGATACCGGCAAACGATCTATGGCGTGCTTCGTCGCCTTGAGGCAGACATGTTTTGAGAGCGTCACGGTACTTGACCCATACAGCAGGGGATACGAAGTTCTCCGGTGTAGCCACCATCAGCGTTCCTAAAAGCTGTGATAGCTTGGAAAGCAGAGGAACATAAATATCTCTGTCTTCATGTGCATGTATCTAGAAAAGTGTCAGAAACGGTAACCGTTGGAACTGGAAGCCTTCTGGATACGTACCACATGGTAATGGCTGATGAGAGCAGTAGCAAGTCTTCGGCCATATTTCCTTAAACGAAGCAAATCTTTCCAGTATATCTGTGCGATAATAATCCACATGGGTAGTTGAGAGTGGTGGCTCGACTCCAAACTGGAAACCGTCCAATCAAGATAATGCTCACGGTCCATAAGGCCCTCGCCGTATAGGTGTGTTGCTAGCTGGATTCTACGTGCTGTTAGCTGGCCAGTCTTGATCGTAGAAGACCACGGATAACACTTACGCGTAGTTGACCTTGGCCTTCCAGTTTTGCTCGCCGAACGAGAAAAAGACGCGCTCAATGAACTGCTCAATAACGAGGGTCCAGTCCTTGAGCCACTTACGCTCGCCCTCTAATACCGAAGCATTGTTCCCTTTACCAAGCCTCCTGAAAGTGCGTAGCTCATTGGTGCCCACACACTTGGCCAGCCAAACGGCACGGTCTATCGGAACGTTCTTGTTCAGACACTGATCCAGCAAGACCTTGTTGCGCACGCCGTGGGGGATCGATCGACTGAGTTTTCGAAGAGGGATGGCGGAGTTGGCAAGGTCTTTGAGCCAAACTTCTTTTTTGGTGTCAGTGAGCGTGACTCTTGGAGGCGGCTTGAAAGTCGATGGCGCAGTTACTTGACCCGCATTTCTCCTGTGCCATAGCACGCCCGCAAAGAAGATGGATAACGCGTTTAGTCCACTCCGCTGCTTTAAGCCGTGAAACAAAACCGTTTTTGCGGATTGTGTCTCTGGGGTAACAAATTGCTTTTCGCTGTATCCCACCCGTATAGCCGTGTCGTTAAACTGATCTTCGGGGTGGTTGCCGGCCGTCCCTGACCATGGGAAGAAGTCGGCACATCCATAGTTTGCGGTGGCAGAGCTGCCTGTCGTGGACGAAGATGATCCCGTTGCAAGCGCACTTGACCTCCCCAGGCCCCCTTGTCCCTCATTCCTCCCACGGATACGATAGCGCGGAGCGGCGGCGGGTAGCTCGATAGTATAAGGTTTCGGGCGCGTGTCTTTTCGAGCCGGGTTCGGCGGCGGTGGCGGTTGTTCTCGACGCGAGTGATCGGGCACTGCTTTCGGTCGGCGCTGGGGAAAGGGGATCGGAACGTCGGCATCTAGGTGTTGCGGCGGAATGGAGAGTTGATGATGGGGGCTCATCTCGCCCAAGTCCGACCCATCGGCTAGAGGCATCATTAGGTGCGTCAAGGAGCCATACTGTTTATGCGGTTCCATGAGGCCGGGAGATTCGATCACGGTGGGAGACGAGAAGGCGTCGGAAGGATCGTTGTGCGATAGCTCGAGCCTAAGGCGCGAACCACCTCGGCGCTGGGCCCCATAGCGACCAACACCCACGGAAAGTGCGGGTGACGAACCCGACGGGTCTGCGGGGGAAACTATGCTCGTGGGGTCTTGCTGGGCGAATTCGGGCGGGAAGGCGTTGTTGAGGGTGTTATTTTGGTTGAAGTTGTTATGGTTGTTATTACGAACGGAAGGGGGCAGCGGCGGTAGATAGCTCGAGGCATCGTACTGCTGCTGCTGTGTTTGTGGGTGAAGATGTTGTTGGTGTTGTTGTTGTTGTTGTTGCTGCTGCTGTTGTTGCTGCTGCGCCTGGGCCTGCGCCTGGGATTGCGACAGAGAGCGCTGTTGCGACAAGGCCGGGCCGCTCAACTTTCTCTGCTGGGGCTGTCGCTGCTGGACGCCCAAGGGGGGCCGGGAGGTCATCGCTGGAGGAGCGGATGCGCCATCCCGCAGGTCGTGAGTTGGATGATGGGGATACGGGAAAGCGGTCGCGGTCGGGGTCCAATTGTTGTCTCGGTCGAGGAAGGTTCGAGGACGGATTCGAGGCACTGGTCGTCAATGTGCAAAGTGCAAGAGCCGGTCTGGTGTCTGGATGTTGTCTGGGATCTGGAACTGGAGATTGGACCCAAGGCCCAGTTCGCTGGTTAGCCCCGTTAGCTTAGCGATAGCGCGGCGTATGGAGATGCGGTGCGTGGCACTATCAATATCCGGCGGATGGATACCAAGCTGGATCCCAAGCTGGATCCCACGATGGATACGGGGGTCCGGATTACGGGGGTGACGGGGTATGGTCAGGTCAGGTATGCTTGGGTAAGGTCGTACTGACATAGGTAACCCCGAGTACACCACAGCACAGCACTGTAGAGGTATGTACACCAAAGAGTGTAGCCCCTGCCCGAGTCTGGCTGGACCAGTGGGTGTCCGGCCGCGGACAGGAAGCTCTCGGCCAAACTTTGATAGACACAGCACCGACACAGAAGCCACAGCTCGGTCAAACAGCACAGCTGACACAGCGCCGTCTCGGTAAAGTACCGAACGTATTTCCCGTTTTGTCAAGGGTAAGGTACATTTACCCAAGAGGATCTTGTCCCAGTCAAGAGACCCTGCCTTTATTGGATGAAGACTTCCCAGAGAGCCAGACTAGCAAACAAACCTGGCAGTTTTCGGGGCTGAAAATAGGAAAAAGAGAACAGCAGCACAACGACGTGATATTTGACACGAAGACATATGCACACTTCTACTGCGTAGTGTACGGACGTAGGCACGCTTCCGTTCCATTGTGATGCGTGCCCGGGAGCCTAACCTAACCTCGTCAGGGTAACTTGGCAGCGCTAGCTGTCATATGGACGATATGATCCATGGGTGAGGTGGTGATATACATAGGGAGATAGGGTAGGAACCGCGATAAGAAGGTGATGTTGGGGTCCATCGAATATCCAAATCTCCATGGCAGAGGCTGGGGGGCTCAACACATAGGGGGCAACGACAACCCAACAAATTGCAGTGCGGCTTGAACCAAACCATTGAAACTGGTCCCTTCAATCCGATCCAGACATCTCATCTTCCGGTAATGCGTTCTGTAAGATCTGCAGGACTGGGGCTATGGATTGGCGGATGGGAGACTGTGGAGGCAAAAGAAAGAAACAAGGCAGTTTTATATGTTTCCGAACGGGATCGATGGAAGGCCGGGATCGATGCCATGTCGGTTGGTTTTCTGTATCTGCGTCTGCGGCCTGTGAGTGGGTGGCCTGTCCACGATGCAACCCAACCGGAACCCGTTGTCAGAACCACGCAACGAGGTGCATGCCGGGATGATATCCAAAAGGTCCGATCTGTCCCCCTCTCAGCCCCTCAATGCGAGCAGGAGAGGTGATGAAAAGAGAGGGTCAAGTTACGTAGCCGATATTGCGTTGTCTTGCCTCCTCTTCGTCTTGTCTCGAGACCAAGTGACCGACAAGAGGGGGGGATTCGGCGAGTGGGTTGATCGTTGATCCCAGGACGACAAACAGCATTCAGCAAAAGAACGATACGATACGTTTGACAACTGAAAACGACGAAACGGAAGGCGGTCGTACAGAGCTCGATCGAAGTTTGCCGTGACACCTCAGCTGTAGGGATGGCGCAAAAAGTGAACAAGTGGTGCTCAGTCGTTGTGCTCCTACCCGAGACGCCGCCCCCCGGCGCCCGGCGGCACTACCTGCCCCGTGCCGCAGGGCCAACTGGCAACCACTGACAAATCGTACGGGTCCGAGCTTTGTCTAGTGCTCCCAGGCATTCAAGCGGATCATTATAAGGCGTCTTTAACAAACAACATCCTGCTTCCGACACTTCACCCTGCCAACTGTACAGCTTACTTCCACGCATCCGAAACCAGACTCTCATGACCGAAAGAGATGACAAAGCTTGATGCATACAGAATCGTTCGAAATTCCGTCGGAAAGCGTGCCCTTGCCAATGTATATTCCTAGGTCTCAAGTATTCGAGCTTCAACACGTGAACAAAGGCTAGATCGGAAGGATCATGAATTGATTCTGCCAGTGAACAACACTCATTCCATACCTACCATATACATTTTACACCAAGCCGCTTTTTTCAAGTTGACTCCCTGTCAAACCTCAGTAGCAACCGCCTCAGCCATCTCAGCCGCCTTCACAGTGGCAGTAGTAGCCCTCGGCGGACAAGCCGGAGCCGAAAATGTAGGCCACGGCTTACAATCCGGCACACACCCGCCATACGTCTGTCCACAGCTATCCACGTAGTCTAGGCACACGGTCCTCGTCGAGCAGTTATCCTTCGTCCCGAAGTTGGTAGTGATGGTGATGATTTGGGTGGTCAAGCTCACGCTTTGGGTGATGGTTGGTATGGTGGCTGGAACCGTGCCGGTGTAGGTGATGGTTGTGATGGTCTTGGCTATGGTCTTGATGGAGGTTGAGTAGGAGTAGGAGATGGGCGGCTTTGGAGGAGGAGCAGGAGGGCAGGCTGGGGCTTGGGGGCGAGTCTCGGGTTTACATTTGTCGTAACAGCTGATAGGGTGGTTGAGTGATGTGTTAGTTCGAGAAGAGATGGATGGGAGTCGGTAGGTGAATGAGAAGACTCACCCTGAGTATATCACGCCGCAGGGGTTGACGGCGTCGAAACATAAAATGTGTGGTGAGTGGCATTCCTCTGCTATGGGCGCCGCGATGCTGAGCCCTCCTCCTAAGAGAAGGAGGAGTAAGGAGGTTGTGGGCAGTTGCATCTTTAGCGCGGCAAACACGGAGTTTAGGTGAGGAACATGAGGAGATGTGTGAAATCTTCTCACCGTTCTACTCTCAACAATGAGGAGGTGTATCAGACTGTTATACTCTATTCTTCTCGGCGACCTGCTGCTCCCAAACTCCAGATACGTTCTCGGTCCGCTTCTGACCGAGTAGGAAGTTCGAGCGCATGATTATCGTTTACCGAGCAGGAGACAATGCGAAGTCTCGGATTTTGTTTTTACTAAAAAGCTCTCGAGCGCGCCACCTCATCTACCTGATGCTCACTTGAAGCTTGGTTCTGCGCCCTATAAGGTACCCAAGCTTCAAGACTCGAGGGAAGAGGCACAGTTAAGAACGCTATATATCGATCGACAACGACGCAGCCAAGATCAGAATATTGGTGGCCCTTCTCGCATTTACTTCCGTCAACCCCTCCGGCAAAAGAAAGGTTGGGTTGATTTATCCGGTGCTCAGCGACGGACGAGTTACGCAGCCTCCGCAATGTTTTGGCTATATGCAAGATTGGGGTACAAAATATGTCAGTGTCTGTACAAGTCTAGGAAGCTTTCCTAAAACGAAAAAGAAGGAGAATGTCTCCGTATGGCTCACTTAGTAAGGATGGTAGCACAAAACCAAGCAAGCACGATCAGATAGTCAACGTGAGATAAATGAAGGTATATGCCGACTCCCGGGTTGCAAACTTGATTGCTTTGACGTTTTCAGTCGTTCTTAGGACGGACACGGACTGTCCTTGAACAATAATTCTCGAACACTCTGGAGTTTCTACTCGGTCGAGCCCGTTTGTTCTCTTCCAGTTGAGTTCTAGGGACAAACAACCAAAGAGAAAAGGAAGAGGAATAACAAGGAACGAGGAGAGAGAGAGCAGTGACGACGAAGTGTGGCCAGACTTGTCGTAACGCTACTCTACCTTGAATATTTTCCCAGCACTCGGCATCACAATTCTTTCCGATACCATGCATGTCCTGGCCAATTTGAACCGTGGACAATGACCAGTTTTGACAGGTTTTGACAGGTTTTGACTGTGTGGTATCGAGGGGTAATGGTAGTAGTTCACTTTATGTTTCCTTGTGTCAGGAGGAAGACAAGGTCAGACACTTCACGGAACACTGCAACGTAGCGGCTCTTCTTTTCTATCGACAAGTGGCGCAGTTATAGATCAAAAGAATGCTCTGGATGGTGGAGAGTTGCATCCAACAAGTTAAAAGCGTATGGCAAGT
Organism: Neurospora pannonica FGSC 7221; assembly: GCA_009805235.1. NCBI lineage: Eukaryota > Fungi > Ascomycota > Sordariomycetes > Sordariales > Sordariaceae > Neurospora > Neurospora pannonica. The sequence continues at coordinate 3,599 of RANY01000568.1, read as the reverse complement.
TTCTTTACAGGAAAGACCAAGAGATTGACCCATGGAAAGTTGTCGAACCCGAGATATAGGAAAACAACATGATGGGTTTATATTGTATTCTTGGCTCTCCTCTGATCACCTAATCAGGAGAAATTTCAATCCGGCTGTGTTAATATAACCGCAATATTCCAGAACCGATGGAAGCCACTTGCCCCTTCAGGTCTCCCCACGGGGGAATCATGCCATGACACGGGTTGTGACATTGGGTGCAGATGATTCATCTTTCAACAAGGACAGCTCTGATGGACCCGCCGTCTCGGAACTCTACATCGGTAAATCTCAGGTGCAATTTTTCAGCACCGCGAGAACGACATAGCCAAGTGGAAACTCACAACTCTCAGTTTGACAGGTTTAGACACCAGAACCTCAGTCACATTGGACCATGTTATAGGAGCTTGGCCTGTCATATATAGAGCCCAAGAAGCTGGGCAATGAGAGTATTGACGGATTGCGCTCAGAAGACTCCGAGAAAAACTTCCATGACAATGCCTCCGAAGTCTTCATTGCCCCTTTGATGTTACTTGCATATGAAAGGGAGGGAGAATGGTAACGGTAGAATTCAATCGACGTCGCCCAGGCTGTTAAATCGTAAATTGCCGTCAATCGGGCAAAATCGCCAAGTGGCCAAGGTGGCTCGACTGCAACACATCACGTCAGGAGTGACGCCGACGAGTGAAAAAGATCGAGATGCAAGAAATGAAGTTGTACGTGCCGACCATTTGGAGTCGCAGTAGAGTGGGATGATGTGTCCAAGATGGCGGAGTGACGGAGTGAAGTCACGGAGTTTTGAGCCGCAAAAGCAGGGAGAAGGAGAAAGAAAAGGAAAGATTGGCATTGGGAAACACCAAAATGGGATGGCCTGGGGAAACCATAAAAGGCCCAAGGACTGATCCGCTCCAGATGAGGGAAAGGTACGTCTTGGTGATCAAGAAAAGCAAGAAACAGACAAGTACCTACCAGAGACACACGGTACTCAGTTGCATTTAACTTCAAAATCCCCCATCGACATCCCTTCACATATCTTTCATCGACATCGCCATCATCAGCACTCGTCCTTGATCCTACCCCTATCCAACTCAACCACTCAGCCTATTGGGACTCTAACCCCCACTAAAACATCACAATGAAGTGGCAGACACTCGTCCTCAGCTTCCTCGCCTCGACCAGCCTCGGGGCTCCAGTATACGTAGAGCCCTCACCTCCCTCTCCCGTCTACACCCTTCGCATCTCCGGGTACGTCTCACACCTCACACCTCACACCTCACACCTCACACCTCACACCTCACACCTCACACCTCACACCTCACACCTCGCACCTTCACACTTCCTACCCTTTTAAACCCCCAGCCCCCAACCCCAGCTCCCCYCAAACTAACAGCAATCCCTCCCAACCCACCAGCGGCGGCCCCGACCTAGACACCCACTACCTCAGCGCCTCCGGCTCCGTAATCGGCGTCTTCCCGGACAAAGACAACAATCCCGTCAAGTTCTACGCCGTACCCAACAACTCCACCGGGCTCGTCGAGCTGCACAACTGGGCCGGAATCCCCTCCTCCCCAGGCTCCCCCGGCTCCCCCGGCTCACCTAACACCCCAAAAATCAAAGCTATCGCTTTGGTGGGCAACGCCCGCACGGGATTGATGGAGCTGACGAGCGTGGAGGACCCGGCGGCCATTGATGATGTTGATATCGAGTGGACGAGCTTTACGCTCAACGGCGCACCGATCGAGGGGAAGCCGGCTAATACTGTGAGCTATGCGGGCCCGGGGGGGTGGGTGGCATTTAAGTCTGAGAAGGTGGAAAGGGGTGGGTGGGTTGTTAGGTGGAAGTATCGTAAGTGCCCCTGAGATGCCCAAGTATCCCTGGTGTTGTTGGTGTGGGTAGTTGCTGATGAGAAGATGAAATAAACAGCCCAGGCTACCACCACTCAGGACTTTGTGCCGATTGATCTTGTGTATAAACCCATCTTCACCATTGCGGATACGGCGGAGTGATGATGATCATGGTACGGAACGCGAGAGGGGAACTTGCTGGAAATAGTTGGAAGTGAGGCCGGAAGCGCCGGTAATTGTTGTAGGAGATTGTCGTGGTGACGAGATCAAGATCCATTGCGTTATTCGGGGCTTGCTGTTCTCCTCCAGATATCCCTATTATCCGATATGTTTGCCAAGCGTTAGCGCGGGGGGGGAATCCAAAAAAGAAGAAGGAACACCAAAACGGGATGTTTTTGGCTTTGGTTGCAAAAGCAGTTGTTTATTCCCTATTTTTGACGCCCGATTAATTCAACATATACCTCATCCAAAACAGGGCCTCCCGCCAGTGCTTCCAACCTCGCTTGCTCTAGCTATCTGATAGCCCCCCCAAAGGATACAGAAAAAGGTATATTTGACAAGAAAACCAATTTCGTATTGCTGTTACTGTGACAATAGTAAACTCCAGCCATGCACGAGACAGGGTACAGGTTTGTTACATATACCGTGCCCGGATCTTCCCGGACCATCCGCCGCCATTCTCGCTAGTCAAACGCAAGCTTCCCGCCACATCCGCGCGGTTCTCTCTCCTCGACTTTCTCTCTTTCCTAATCCGCACAGCGTAAATCGCATTGTCGTTGTTAAGTTGACGCATTTAAAAGGCAAGCTCCTTCTTGATGTTGGCAATGGCGAGACCGGGGTTGAGACCCTTGGGGCAGGTACGGGTGCAGTTAAGAATGGTGTGGCAGCGGTACAAGCTCATGGAGTTGTTGAGGGCGTCCTTGCGCTCGGCGGTGCGCTCATCACGGGAATCGGCGAGCCAGCGGTAAGACTGGAGGAGGATAGCGGGGCCGAGGTACTCCTCGGAGTTCCACCAGTAGGAAGGGCACGAGGTAGAGCAGCAGGCGCAGAGAATGCACTCGTAGAGACCATCAAGCTTCTTGCGGTCGGCCTTGGACTGACGGTACTCCTTGCCCTATACGTGATGACGTAGGTTAGTATCCGGTCTGCGCGCGCACCTAAGCCCAAGGCTCTCTGGAAGCGTCTCCACTTACATCAGGGGAGGGAGTGTCCCTCTGGAGGTAGGGCTTGATGGACTTGTACTGCTTGTAGAAGAGGGTAAGATCGGGGACGAGATCCTTGACGACGTAGGTGTGAGGCAGAGGGTAGATCTTCATCTCAGCGCTGTTATCGGCGGGAATGCGGCCTGTAGGTTCACTTCAGTAAGCACTCCGTCCGTCCCGAGGGATATATATCTCTGTGGATGCTGCGACATACACAAGCAGGCGAGGGTGTTGGTGCCGTTGATGTTCATGGCGCAGGAACCGCAGATACCCTCAYGGCACGAGCGGCGGAAGGTAAGGGTAGGGTCGAGCTCATTTTTGATGCGGACAAGGGCGTCGAGGACCATGGGACCGGTCTTGTTGAGGTCGAGGGTGTAGCTCTGCATGCGCGGCTTCTCGGTCGGGGTGTCGGGGTTCCAGCGGTAGATCTGGAAGGTCTTGAGCTTGGGGCTCTGCTCAGAAGAGGCATGCTGGCTCTGGGTAGCACCGTCGGCGAGGTTGGCCATGCCGCGGGCGGCGGCGACGGGGCGGAAGG
>RANY01000567.1:0-23444 GCA_009805235.1 Neurospora pannonica FGSC 7221 | reverse complement strand
GGTCAGGGCGGCGCGGGCCTTGGCGATGTTGCCCAGGGCGTGGTATACCCGCGACTCGAGCAGCTGGACTTCGACGAGGACGAGCTTGTCGTCCATGCGCTTGAGCTCACGGAGAAGACCGTTGATGAGCGTCAGGGCATCGTAGTAGGACTGCTTGGCCATGTACAAGGTGACGAGACGGGTTTCGAGGTTCTGGCGGAGGAAGGAGCGGCGCTCTGATGTAGCCCATTCTATACACGACTTGGTGACGGAAATCTGGATGTCGAGAGAGTCGGGGATGGCTTCGAAGAGGTCGAGGAGCTGGCGGACTGTGTGAACAAGTATTAGTATCCTCGTGAGCTTGTATAGCAGAGCCTAGCTGATGGCGGGGTCGTTCGTACCAAGCTTTGCCGTCTTTGCCTTTGCGAACGAAGAGAGAACTGTGCGGCTCTGAGTTACGAGGTCTACAAGGCCTTGTGTGTTCCTGTAGAAGGTGATGGGAGGTTAGTGACCATGCCCCTCCTCGATGACCACGACATACACCCGCCACTCTTACTTCTCGTCGCGATAGAGCTCTCCCAAGTGAATCAAAGCTGTCTCGTATTCCCTAATGGCCGCATCAGAGGTGACTGATGGCGGCTTGGAGATGATATCCTTGTAAATCTGCTCGGCCTGGCGAGGATCGGTCGAGACGACCTTCTGCGCCTCGCGCACTCTCTCTGATGCTTCGCCCTGGGCCATTGTGTCGTGTGTGCTGTTTGTCCCGGACGCCAAGTGGTAAACGGTAGCAGTATAAATCGAGAGTTTGGCTATCGAATGTGATGGTGATTACTCGAGGTTGCGGCGGTATATGCGGCGTACCGGTGGTCGCAGAGTGTCGTCGGAGAGGGTTGGTGGTTGGAGGTTGTTCGGGGTGTTGAAGTTGGAGCTCAGGTTGTTCCTCGTTGTCGTGACGAACCTCACCACTGTCTGCTGGAGCAGCTGTTACCCAAGTGCAGGCGGCATGTCCACTAACGAGACCACTGTACGTACCGCTAGGTTGCCAGGCGCGACGTAATTAGCTGGAGACATCCACCTACAGATCCCTGCCATCTCACGGCAGGCAAGCCCAGCTCCCGGCAGCTCAGGCCCTGTCCATCCTCAGCAGTGCAGCTCTAACATTCTGAGACTAAGCGTTTAGGAAAGAGCCAAGAAAGCGGTCAAGATTCATGCCGCTAGACCCCGCCAAAATTTCTCCAGAGGAAGGGGACGGAGAGCTGTCAAACTGCCCGTGTCCGACTGTGCTCCCCAATTAGCGACAGACACTCCCGGCATCCATCCATCCATCTAAGGTCGAGACCGTATCACAGCACCTGGGCTTTGCGACTTGGTGAACCGACAGACTTCAACCCTACCCGATCTTATACAACTCATCAACATCTTTACCCTCGATACCCGTCGGCCTTGGTAACCTTCATCCACGACACCTTCGACATCATCAACAGAGAAACGCCATCACCATGAAGGTACTTGGCCTACCATACGCGACGCCGGTCAAGATTCGCATACCTATTTCCAGGCTCACCACTGACATTGCGGCAACAGATCAAAGCCCTCAGCCGAAACATCTCGGCCCAACAGGCCCCCGGCAACGACGTCACCCGCGCACCTCGTAACCTTGCGCCCGAACTCCATCCTTTCGAGCGTGCTCGCGAATACAAGAGAGCCCTCAATGCCGTCAAGTTGGAGAGAGTCTTCGCCAAGCCCTTCCTCGGCCAGCTAGGAAATGGCCACGTTCAGGGTGTCTACAGCATGGCCAAGGACAAGAACTCGCTACACACAATCGCTTCCGGCGCTGGTGATGGTATCGTCAAGGTCTGGGATCTCACAACACGGGACGAAGCATGGAAGGCGGCCGCCCACAACAACATCGTCAACGGAATGACTTTCACCAACGACAAGAAGCTCCTCACATGCGCCACCGACGGCATCAAGCTCTGGGACCCTTATACCAAGACCGACTCTCCTACGCCACTCGCGACATGGCAAGAAGGTGGACCATACACGGCTCTCTCGTTCCATCGCACCGCCAACTCTTTCGTCGCCTCCTCGGGCGCCGGCTGCATTCGTGTTTGGGATCTGGAGCACAGCACGGCTCCTCAGGCAATACAGTGGCCGAACCACACCGACACCATCACCGATGTTTGCTTCAACCAGGTTGAGACCTCGATCGTTGGTTCCGTCGGCACAGACCGCTCCGTTATTCTCTTCGATTTGCGCACAAACATGCCCGTCATCAAGACTGTTCTCAAGTTTGCCGCCAACCGCATTGTCTTCAACCCGATGGAGGCGATGAACATGGCCGTTGCCTCGGAAGATCACAACGTCTACCTCTTCGACGCCAGGAACTTTACCAAGGCGCAAAACATTCAGAAGGGTCACGTTGCGGCGGTAATGGATGTCGAGTTCTCTCCTACCGGTGAGGAGCTCGTGACTGGTTCCTACGATCGCACAATCAGGGTGTGGCGCCGCGACCAGGGCATGTCTCGCGATGTTTACCACACCAAGCGTATGCAGAGGGTGTTCCGGACTACATGGACTATGGACTCCAAGTATCTTCTCAGTGGAAGTGACGATGTACGTTCTCCGCTTTCTTCTTCCTACTGTTTGATGAGCACGGCTAACGCGATGTACAGGGTAACATCCGCTTGTGGCGTGCCAATGCTTCAGAGCGCAGCGGCGTCAAGGCGACCAAGCAGAGACAGGCACTCGAGTACAACAAGACCTTGGTTGAGAGGTACTCGCACATGCCCGAGATCAAGCGCATCTCCCGTCACAGGCACCTGCCCAAGGTGGTCAAGAAGGCGGCCGAGATCAAGCGCGAGGAGCTTGCGGCCATCAAGAGGAGGGAGGAGAACGAGAGGAAACACTCGGTCAAGCAGTTCGAGAAGCGCAAGGCGGAGAGAGAGAAGGCTATCCTGGCCAAGTTGGAGTAATTGTGCGGGTGTTTCGGGCTTTCGTGTGCCATGGTTTGTGCCGTCTCTCACGCTTCACGCTATGCGTTTATTGTTTCTTGCATTGGGCGGCGTTTCTTGTTAATGGGAAAATTGTCAGGCTATTTATTGATGAGGCGATTAGGCAGCGGAGTCTCACTCGGTTTATATACGGAGTTCGATACCAAATATTCACGAACATTTGTTGATGGCTTGAGTTTCTTTGGGGCAGTGGACGTATCACAAGGGTGGGTTCAAGGTGTTTCTGGGCAACCTGAACCTTCCGTGAGTATAAACGTCGAGACCGATGGTTTCTGCCATCTACCCGCAGGCCTCGCTTGGAAGGAAGGGCGACGTATATATCCAGAAGGCGCCCGCTAGCCCAGGAAGGAAGCCATCGCCAGCTCACGGAAGCCACGATATTAAGCCAGCTCGGAAGCCAGACTGGAAGGGGGGGGGGGGGGGGGGTGTGTGGTCTGTGGCTCATCCGCGGCCATAGGTGTGGGCCGGATCCGGCTGCTTCCTGGTTGATAGGGGAGGTTCTGCGTTGACTAAAGGGGGTGATCACGACGTGCTGATTTGACTAGTACTGGGAAGGTGCACCTTGCCCATCCAAAGAACCCTCCTGGTAGCCGTTCCGGTGCCCAGGCTTTTAGGTACTACCTATGGAGCTGTTCATTTACAAGTTGACACTACCTCTACGCTGTCGCGTCTCAGTTGGTGGCAATCTTTCAGACATGGCCTGTAGAGAATCCAGTCTGGCAGATTCAAATTTCCTCCGGTACTCTTGTTTCCTAACTTTCCTTCGCATTTTATTCCACACTTCGCCACCGACGCGCCATCGCAAACCCATCAACTCTGCAAAGTGTCCACAGAAACTGCTATCATACCCTTTGGTCCTGTCCATCGTTATTGCAAGAGTAGATGAATATACCTGCCTTGCCGATTTCGAATAGTCCGGCTCAATCTTTCCTTTACAGTCGTCCGAGATTCCCAAGAGCGCATAAACATAATCCCTTGGATCCGTTGCCCCGAAACCGTATTTCATACATATCCTCAGCCACCCAATAAGTGGCGATTTTTTCCCTTCTATATTCCTCCACCTTACAATCTCTTGTGCTGCAGTCTCCGGTGGCGGAATAAGGCCTACTTGGACGAGAGAGAGCTCGCGTGGGATTGGTCTCCTCCCGGCCCAGTTCCAATTGTTTTTATTCAGAACGTCCAGCGCTCTTTCAAATTTCATCGGCACGTAATTGATACCGCAAACAACCAGGTAGTTCCTCGCCAAAACAATTTCCTGCAGAATCCATACTCGCTGCCAATACCCCATCCCGCAAATCTTTTGGGTCCCGCACAGCTCATCCATCGTTAGCTCGTCCCCGGAAAGGCGGCTTTCAAACTCATCCGCCTCCAGATTCAATGCTTTCATCGCCGCAGAGGTCTCCTCGTCCCCCGTCCCTAACCACACAAGTACCATCTCCGCAGTCTTGTAAATGCGCTTCATCAACCGCACCTGATGCCCCCTTTCCTGTACGTCGCTCTGGTTGATGCAAAGTGCGTCTATCCATAACCAAAGACTTGAGCTCCCACCTGCCCAGATGTCGAGATATCTCATACTTTTCAGGGCGTTGTAGACGTTTTCGCCGATGTGAACGGTATGGCCATCTAGGAGGATGGTTTTGTGAACACTCCGTTCAGGCTCATCTTGTTCTCTGCGGACACCGTGGACATCCTTCATACCGTTATGTTGGTTTTTTGCGGACTACCCATTCGTATGACAGGGCTTTGTATGGTCGAGTACTCAAGCTTTCTGAATCGAACTCGACATGGTGTAGGGTGGCACAGATCGGTTGAGTATCCTGGGTTGAGCCTGGGGCGAGTGGCTCAAGGAGAAGGAGGCGGATATGATTCTCGGACAGAAGCGGTTGGTACGGGTATTCTCCAGTGTCAGCACTCAAGTGACTGGGATCCTCAGCAAAAGGTATTGAACTCTCGGCCAAGGGGATTGGATTCTCAGCCAAGGAAATTAGGCTCTCAGTGGCAGAGCCGCCAACACCACCCCTCGAAGGTTGGAGTACCTCTTTGTCCTTTCGCATAACCTGCCTTGCACAGTCGTCCGGATCAAAAGCCATTGCAGCGGTTTCAGTGGTATAAAGGGCCATTGCTGTCATACAGAAACGCGACAATGTCCCCGCTGAGCTGGGAAATATTCAGAGGTATACTGGACTTGAAATATCCCTGAGTGGTCGAGCAGTTTTTGAGTGTTGGCCGAGTATCAAAAGACGTGAATAAAAAAGCGGCCACGATGTCTTGTTTACAATTGAGCTTCTGATTGGAACGGAGTTGGCTCTTCGTGCCTTCAGATCTTGATGCCTAAACTCACGTGCCCAACAACCGACTAGCCAATCAGTATCTGTAAGCCAAGTATACATACATTCAATTAATTCCGTGGTTGGCTGACACTTACTGCACTAGGTAGCTGGGTGCCTTTCGGCGTATTGTTGATTTGATAGGCTTTCGGCATGAAGCCTGATTCGTGATGATGAAAGGCAACGGTGACAGAAGCCTTGCCATGAAATTGTGCGGTCGGCTCAACGTCCTCTTCAAAGACAGAGACTCCTTCACGGAAAGGCCTGAATGAGTGAGTGCCTTTCTGGTGCTAAAATCCTCAGGCTATTTTGATTTATGAGCTGATCAGGCAGCGGAGTCTTACTCGGCTGATATACGGAGTTTGATACCAAAAACTGAGGGACGATTTGTTGATGATCAGAGTATCTTCGGAATAGTGAACGAGTTTACTGGGTTTAAGATGTCTTTTGGTAACTTTTCGTGACTATAAATATCGGGACTGACGGGTTCTATCTCACGGCCACAGTGCTACTTTCCCGCTGGCCCCGGATGGGGGGATGACCTATTTATACAAGCAGAAGAAGCCCGGTCCAGGAAGGAAGCAATCGCCAGCTCAAGGAGGCGATAAGGGAGTTTAAAATAGAATGCTTCCAAGCAAGCTGCACCGTAAGCCATACCCATCAACATACCAGTCCCAAACGCATATCGCAAATCTTGTGCATGCGCTGTGGAAGCCACATACCCATCTGCATAACCCCATTAACTTCGCATAACCTAGGCAAAGCCATCGATTGTTATACAACCTTAGGAATTTTGCAAGGATGTTTCCAGACATCACTCCCCGATCAGGATCGCGAAGGCAGAACATCACAGAAGCGGCACCCATAAGGATATCTCTCAACGACTTAGTATAGTCCGGCGTGAGCTTCCCGGTACAGTCGTCCGATATTCCTAACAAGGCATAAACGTAATCTCTCGGCTCTGTCGCTCCAAACTTATTAGCCAGACATAACCTCACCCACTCCACTAGTGTCGTCGTTGTCCTTTGTATTTTCTTTTCTCTCAAACTGATCATTTGAAGTGCTGGGCTCAAGAAAGCCCGATGCGTCGGATGATCGGTTCTGGAAAACCCGACCCAGGAACAATAAACCCGGCCGCGCGCCATTGGTTTAGTGACCGTTAGATCCAGCACCTTTTCAAACCTCCTCTTCGTCACAAAGTGGTTGCCGCATAGAATGACGTAGTCACTGGCTGCCACAAACTCTTGAATAATCCACACCCTACGCCAATACGACGCGCAACAAAGCGCCGCAAGCCCCATAGCCATTTTGCGAGTGTTAGTATAAGATAGCGCTGGCCTTGTTTTCCTGCAACATTATGGAAATCTCGCGCTTCTTTATTCTGGAAATCTGTACCAGTCTGAATATCTCTGACATATCTCCGAACGAACGATGATAATGACTGCAATCAATACGACAGTCGGTTCTCGGTAGCATGACTGGGATGATAGAATGTTGTTCCGGGGTCGTGATACCCATCCTTGACAGCGCGTCTGCGAAACCCAGACCAAGACTCTCATCGAAGAATTCTCGGTCCGCGGAATTATGGGGGTTGCTCATTATTTTCATCGCCTCCTCAGCCTCCTCTCCTAGTCTCCCCAGCCACACCAACACCGTCTCGGCAGCCGCGAAGATACCTCTCAATAACTCCACCTGATGGCCCTTCTCCTTATCGTCTCTCTGATTGATGCACAAGGCATCCACCCAGAGCGGCATCGGTGCATCACCACTCTTGTTAAAACCACCACGGATAATCGCCTTGAGGGCGTCGTAAAGATTCTGACGGAGGCGGACCGTATGGCCATCGAGGTTGATCGTTGGAAGATCTGTATGTTCCTCCGGCGGCGGCCCCCATTCGTATGAGAGAGCTCTGTAAGGTTGATAGCTTGGAACATCAAGGTTCAACTCGACGCTTTGTAAGGTGGCATAAATAACAAGAGGGTCCGACATTGGGTCGTCTGGAGCGGAGGACGATGCAGTTGAGTAAGAGCGGAGGTGAAGCAGGCGGATGTATTTGCCATGCCGGAGAGGCTGGTACACATATTTGTTGGTTTCAGGGGTTTCGTTACCGGACGTCTTAGAGGGCTCTTGTAGAGGTTCGGGCTGTGGCAGAGGTCCAGACTGCGGTAGAGACTCAATCTCGACTAGAGGCATCGGCAGATGTTCGTAATAGACGCCAGAAGAAGATGACCGAGTGTTATGTCTTGAAAAAGGACGGTCATCGAGGCCGGATTCAACAGCGTCTTTGTTGGAGCTATCAGTACGCTGGTCCAACACCCCGCCGTCCCTACACCTTAGGGTTCGAAGCGACTTTCTGATCCTTTGAACACCCGTTCGGAAAAGTACAAAGTGCTTCGAGGTGCGATGTTTAGAGCTGGACGCCGAAGTGTCCGACATCAACGGGTATTTCATCTTCCGTTGCTTCTTGTCATGTTGAAGAGCGGGGTACGGCATTATCGATATTGTCACAAATCTGCATGAACAGTCATCAAGCTGGAACGGTTTAACAGCAACTAGGTAGAACTTTGTGCCAACTTACATCAAAAAATGAAAGAAAAATCGTCTCAACTATCAACGGAAAACGCACGACCCAAAGGCATCTCCTACCTGCCTCAGTATCCTCTCCCTTGCGAGAAAGCCGAGAGGGGCGTCGACGATGTTCGTTCGTTCTGTGCGGTAAGGGGTATTTCAGAAAAGGATACAGGCTATCGTCTGTCAAGTAGATGATTGATTGTAGGGAAGAATGGGGTTGATTGGTGTAAGTTTGGTGGAAGAAGAGAAGACCATGGGGATCCAGCATGAATCCCCGAGAAACGAAAACTCTGGGGTTGGTCACGAGTTCCTTCCTCCAATCTTCATGCGTCCCTGCCTGTTCTCATAAGAAATCCTGGGCCTCAGTCACCAAATCAGTGCCTCATATGGCGTTGTTGGCTTTCAGGCTCTGAGGGCGCTAGGTGCAGTGTGGCTTTGAACGGGAATGTGAGCCAATTGGTCGACGTTGATGAGTTGTTCTTTGTTGTGTGATTGGTTACGACTTTGTAGGTGAGGAAGTTGTTATTGAGTCTGACACTGGGCGTAATTCTGCTTTCGGGGCCGCCTTGTCACTTCGACAAATATTGTGGCAGGAAGTCGGCTCAACCGCTTCTGATTCGCGAGCAAGTTCGGAATAATGCCGGTGGCGGCTGAGGCTGTGTCAACGGTTGGGTTGACGACCTTTGGGTCTACCTCCATTGTGTCGAAAAACTTGTAGCATGATCCCTTCACATCAGCTCTTCCCTCTTTTTCTTCATTGTTATTTCTTTCTCTCTTGATTTGCACATCGTCAGGTTCACCGTCGTTGCTCAACCTGGAACACTGCCAGGTGGGCAAGCATCCGCCATAGCCTCAAGCTATCAGCTCGTCCGCAATGTCCTCCAACTTCTCATCAGACCCGGAACGCCAGAGGGAGCAGTCTCTCCCCCCTCAAGGAGACACGGTATCGTCACCAACTGATCGCAAAGTGTCGGAAAACTTCACCGGAAATTATCCCTACCAGCCTCTCCAGTCCGATGGACACATCCGCCTCCTTTTCCTCAAGCCCCCAGCATCCTCTTCCACTCATGACATCCCAGTCATATCAGCTACCCTCCACGAACTCAACTTATCTGTAGTCGGAGAAACACCCTGCCCACCGTACAAAGCCCTTTCTTACGAATGGGGTCTTCCCCCTTCAAACCCCTCAGACACTCCAACGATGCTTCTCGACAACTACACCATTCACATCCGCCAAAATCTGCATGACGCCCTTCACAGCATACTCCACAATCACCACCGGCTCTACGGTGAATCCCCCCTATATCTTTGGGTGGACGCCCTCTGCATCAACCAGCTCGATGATCGGGAAAAGGGCCATCAGGTCCGCTTGATGAAGGGAATTTACGAGACCGCTGAGATGGTGATTATTTAGTTGGGGATGGGGACCGAACACACTGATGAAGCGATGGAGTTAATCAATTTGGAAGAGGAGGAGCTGTGTAGGTGTGTGGATGAACAAAGCTTGACGTCAAGGGAACAGTACGGGTTGTGGAGCTTGCTTTGCGAGGCGACGTACTGGAAGAGGGTTTGGATTTTGCAGGAGTTTGTGCTTGCGAGAGATTATGTGGTTTTGTGCAATCGGGCACTTGCTACCAAGGAATATTTCGAACGGGCGCTGAAGATTCTCATAATCTTCGGATTGACAAGGCCGCTTCTATGGGTGTTGCGGCCGAATGGGCAACGTAACTTGCACGACAGTCCGGTGCTTCGGATCATCGAGCTTAGGGATTCGCGCGTGCATTCACAGACAACGCTTGATGACTGGGTGAACGCGACGTGCGGTAAAGAATTCAAGGCGACAGATCCCAGGGATTATATCTTTGCATTGTTGAGGATCTCGCATGACGGAGATAGTATTGTGCCTGATTATGAACTGTCAAGGTGGGAGGTATATCTTTTGGCCATGTCACCCCGGTCACCGATGCATAGAACATCATTGTTTTGGTGGTCTTATTTGGCAGACCTCATGGGGATTTCAAAGGATCGGGCTCAGGAAGTGCAGCGCTCTTCATTTAGAAAACACCTACCCGCACTCGAAGGCTTGCCTGTGCGCACCCACCCTAAACCTGCGACTTTGTATGCGCCTAGGAAAACCTTGGAGTGCAGGTACCACATTATCTAGGTTTTCTCTTTATTTAATACTCTGGAGCTTTGAATTGCTGTGTTTGAGATACACCAGCCTTCTATAGAAGGGACTCGTTCCGCTTTGACAAAAACCGATGCCAGGTTACAAATCAAAATATTTGACTCTAATTTGGCTCCGATACAACTTACCTAATATAAAAAAACGCCAGAGCCACTTACATTTCTAGTTACATGCCCACAGTCTCATGTCTCCCGCCAAGACAGATGGTTTGCCCGGTTTCTTTCACGTCTCGGGTACCTCTAGATACAGGTACATCTGGAGTACTTTCCTTGAGGCTCGTTTTCCAAGACTGTTTCTAAGATGCATTATATGCCTAGGGGTCCGATACATCAAGTATCCTGTCCGCTGAATATTTTCGACTCTAGAAGATAATAACTATGTCAGTGATAGGCACAGCCATGTACCAGATCCTGTCGAAGTATAACTCCTTCAAGAGGAATACTATACATCTTATACCGTCACTTGACGCCCGTAACATTGCGGAGTGAGTAGACAACAAGTGAATGCCTCGGTCCAACACGGAGCGCTCTTCTGCCACGTACTTCTCCGTCCGAATGTGCGAAACAGAGAAGCCTGCGAAGCAGACGATGACAAAAGCACGGCTTCTCCGACCAGGTGCCCAAAATCGCAGCTTCGATCTGACTCCAAGTCAACGGACAAGTGAATGAATAGGTAGCGAATTGACATACCTTTCGCATCTGATTGTCCAAGCCTCGCACAGTCAAAAAAGGAACTGGTCCCGTCTCCCGCCCGTTGCCCCAGAAACCCTACGCTAAGGTTTCCCTTCCGCCTTTCAACGACTTGACCCGTCCGTCACTTACACCGTGCGGTCCAACAATAGCTCGACGAGCACCTGAACAAATATCAGACGGTGAATTTGGCAACTGCCAAAAAAGTTATTGAGCGATCCTTGAGCGTTAAGTGACCCACTCACCGCACATACTCCTCCATCTACCCCTCAGGCATATCTTTATCTTTCAACTTGGCCTCACCTTTCCTGCTCCCTCTTTCACCTTGCTTTGACATCAAAGGCCGCGACCCGCCGAGCACGGAATAGAATCACCATCGGTTCACTTTTGCGCTAGGGTAAGTCAACAAGTATCCCTTCATGCAAACAGAACGGTCTTGATCTTGCCAGTGGAACGAGTGTCGTCGCCAAGTTCCGCCTCACTTCGTCGAGTTGATGCCGATATTTTTTTGCTTCGAGTCACGTCATGGTCGCAAGTCGCTTCTTGTTGAGAGTTCGCTCGGACGTCAAACGATCGTGACTTCTCCCTCATTCTGCTCACATCTCCCATATTCTGGAAAGATCGAGATCACACCCAAACCACCTGTTGTTTTGATCTGACCGTCAGTTAGCGGACCAAAGCTAATCTTTCACCTCCAGTCATTCTCGTCGCAGCAACCAAACGGGTCGACACTTCGGCAAAAAAGAGGGAACAGCTCCATCCTTTGATCTTCCAAAGACGCAAGGCTAGTCTAGCCGAACAAGACGAAGCAAAGACAACCCCTCCAAGAACAAAACCAAAATGGGTAGCAATAGAAAGTCACCCACCAAGCTGGGCCAGTCACCCGCGGTGAAGTCTCATCACGCCCGCGTCAACTCCGCCTCCAGTGCCGCTTTCGCCGGTCCCTCGACCCCCTCTAGACCCGGCGCAAAGAAGGCAGAGAGCACCACAGCGAAAGAGTGGAACTTCACCTACCTGCCCCCGAGCCACGAAGAGCGCAAGAGGAACGGTCGCGTCGAAGGCAGGAACTTGATTACCTGGAGTCGTGAGTACCATACCCTCCCCTCCCCTCCCTCTTCCAACCTCCCACTACCCTACCCCGCCCGACGTTGTCGCAGCTGATCACCAGACTGGAATTACTGACAACTTTTTATCTTTCCCAGGCCCCCGCATGGCCGAAAAACTCCTCCTCCACATCCAATACGAATGCAGCCGCTACCGCGTCGACATCCCCTGGGACTCCATCGCCCACCGTCTGCACCCAGGCTCAACGGGAAGCGCCATCCACCAGCACCTCAACCGCTTACGCAGCCACCTGATCGCCGAGGGCCACTTGGTCCCGCCCATCTGCCAGAAACCGGGTTCGCGCGTCTTCGTCGACCCGCACATCCGCGGCTACGTCCGCGCCAACCAGGAGAACCCGGATGACCAGCTGACGACGAGGGCTATCCGCTTTGACGAGCCGCATGAGGATCGTAAGTTTAACTTGCCGGATGCTGTGGAGAATTTTGGTAGAGGCGGAGGTGGTGGAGGGGGCAATGGTTTGAGCTACAGTACCCCTCGTGGCAGCGGCAGCGGCACCCCTCGGCGTACCCCTGGTGGTATCTTTGCGGGCGTCGGTCCCATTGGTGACAGTTCTGGCAGTGGTGGTGGTGGGCGCATGAGAGCCAGTCGTGGTAGCGCTCGTGGTGTTGTCAAGATCAAACGCGAGCCTTCGCCTGACCCGGCCGACCTCGATTCCGATGAGGAGTACCGCCCTGGTGCTAAGAAGGTGCCCAAGTCGACTGCTCGCCGGTCGGCTAGGGCTAGGAAGCAGACGTCTGCTCGTGCCACCTATGCTGAAGAGGATGACGATGACATGGAGGGTTATGGCGGCGTGCAGCACTCTGTTGAGTATCAGCAGGGCGACGCTGATGTTGCTGATGATGAGGGCGAAGCTGAGGATTACGGCGCTGAGGCCGATGAGTTTTACTTGCGGTATGATTCGGAGAATGATGGCCAGGCTGCTGGTGCCGGTAAGGGCAACGGCAACGGTAGTGTCCATTCGTATGTCCCTCAGTTTGACGACGAGGGCGAAGACGCTGATGTAAGTTCCAAACTCACCCCCCTCCCACCCTAGCATCTGGCCTGCTTGCTGACCCTTTCTGCCTAAAGTTCGAAGGCCTCGACTCCCCCCCCAAGCCCGCTCCAGCGCGCAAGGCGAACAACAACGGCTACACCAGAAACGAATATCGTCTTCCTCCCATCTCTAACATCATGCGCGAGGCCGATGCCATCGGTGACGACGACTACAGCGAGCCGGCCTTCAGCGATCCCCGCTCTCCTCTGGGTCTCAGCGGCGCTTCTGACGTGCTGGGTAAGGCCCCCTTGATGCGGCCCGACTTCTACAACTTTGCCAGTGCCCTGCATTCCGGGGGTGGGAATTATCAGTCGACGCAAGACAGCAGCAGCCATGGTCACGGCGGTCAGGACAGCCAGTACTCCCATGCCTTGAGCCAACAGGGTCGGTCACAGGATCCCTTTTTGGGCCAGAACCGCGAGTCCAGCAAGGGCGGTAACATGTTTGACTTCCAGTCGGAGCCGGATGACGATGATGTTGAGCGTGAGCAGTCGCCTTCCAAGAGAGCGAAGCACGCTTGAGATTACACGTTGCTGCTCACCCGCAAACCTTTCTCGGAATCCATGTGGCGGATTTCAGTCATTTCATTATTTCGGTTTTCCTTGCTGTCTTTTTTCTCTCTGCGGTTGATGTGGCTTGGCTTGTCTATCCCAGTTTGTCGTCAGGCATTGTGGGAGGGAAAGACTACTCACATAGGCTGAGAGTTTTATACCAAAGGGAAGAGCCGGCTCTTTACTTTTCTGTTTCTCTTTGATTCGTTGCGGATTCTTTGCCGATCTTTGTCGTCTTATCACAAAAAAAAAAGAAATATTGGCAGAGGAACCATCAAGGCAGGGGGTGGCGTTAAGGGGTTTCACCAGCGGTGGGCGCGTTATGACAAACATCGGTAAAGCATGGTAGCCAGGGCCAACGTTGCTCTCGCGAACATGTTGTCGAAGGACTTTGCTTCCTTAGGCGAAGGAATGGTGGACAATGGTGGAGGTTCAAGCTGAGCATTTGAAGGTGTTGCGGAAATTCTGGTGCTAAGTGGCATTTGAGCTTTAGTGGCGTTGCAGGTCATGGGGATCATCTGGCTGAGATTGTTTCGTTCGTCATATCGGGTCATATAGGGGGCGCAACGGTAGAAAGTTTGTGATCTATGAGCTCCACGTTAGCTTTCTATCCCGCTCTTAAGATGGGAAAATCAAGTACCCGGAGCTGCCATCATAGTTTAGAGCTCAAAGTCAATGAGACGTACTTACAAACAACTCCGTTCGTCGAAAAGCATACGTGAATGTCTCGTGAGTGTAATCGCATAGGGTATGCTTGATATGACGGCGTCGAGTCCGGTTCGTCATGTCGTTCCTATATCTTGGGTAGCTGACGAAAGTTGAAAAAGAGTCCAAACACATGAAAAATCAAAGCGACGCGAATCAAACGATAGCGTTATGGTCAATGCGAAGAAACAAAAAAGCATTGAGGAATGAAAATTTTGAGCCTCAGAGGTGGTATAAGAGAGTGTCTGCCTAACTGCAATGGAGTCATCTATTTCGACGTTGGATGTGAATTTGGACGATCGAGGTGAGTACTGGCAACGCCAATCTTCAAGAATTACTATGATGATTTTCGCAATTGAGAGAGGGAGAAAGTGGTAACGTAGAGCAAAAATGTGCATATGACATTAAGACAGAAAAGGGACTGAGGGAGAGCGCAAGGTGAAAGTCTTTGAAACGAGGTTTGAAGGCTTCCTAACAGAACGGTGAGGTCTTTGATAAGAGTCAGTGATTCGCGAAGCCACCTTAACGAATGAGCAGAAGCGTATTTTTTGAAAGGGGGTTCATGCGAAGCAGAAGTTGAAGTGTAGTTCTTGAAGTGAGTGAGTATGGCGTAACAGGAGTTCAAAGAGACTATCTTTAATGAGTGGTCTTCCAGTTGAGACGTGGGAAAAGAGAAGCCGAGAAAAGAGGGAGTGAGAAAGGTTGGAATGGAGGCTTGTGATTGGCTCCTCAAATTAGATGTTAGGAACGTGTTATACCGAAAGGAGGATCATACTCCAAAACCTTGTACCTAGCATCGAACAGTAGTCGACTCTTTCAGTTTCCAACAGCGGGAATAAAGTGATCTCAACCGTCCGGTTTTCATACCAGTTGCAAAACTAGAGTCCGCATCATAACGCAAATATGGAGACGCAAACAAGATCAATGAGAGACAAGCACAATCACATGCCAGATCGCAGTCTCGTCTTCTGCTCCAACATGGTAGATGATGATCAGGAAGCAAAGCGGACGTGTAGAGTGGGTTGAACAGGGATTGGTGGATAGGACATAAATTTAAAGTTGTCGAGACCCGAAAGCATATGCACGTAGCCGTCAATTGGCAGACACTCGCCGCGATCAAGTTGGTGGAGAAGAGAATGATGGACATCAACCAAAAAGAATGGGATCAAGGAGTAGTGTCAGCGTGATGGGAAAGCTGTGAGAGACCGAGACGACTCCCAATCTCAGCTTCGGTTCGGCCGATCATTGCGGTTTCGGCTTCCACTACTGCCGCTGCCGTTTGTGCCGAGGCTAGGAGTTGTTTCGGAGTGTTTCGACCTGTGACTGCTGGCGCCGATGATGCCGGGGATGCCGAGTCGTGGAAGCCGGTGTTGACGCTCAACTGGGAGGAGACGGTCGGACTTACAATGCGCTTAATTTTGCCAAGACCGACCAAGACCATCCAGGGGGGTTCGGTTGCCGGGTAACTCTGGGGATTGCCTGCCGAGAACGAGGTGGTTCCCCGGGGAAGAGGAGCGACTTTGTTGACATGGAAATGCATGGACGTCAGAGGATCGTACCGATTACTCACCAGCCATCAATGTCTCAATGCCTGAACTGGCCAATTTGATTAGTTTGATTAACAGTCAAGAAGAAGAGTGAAAATCTCGACATTGTGTGTTTTGTCAACTCAAGATCCGATCATCGATGCTGCGCGACATAAACACCGAGTGGCAGTGATGAATGAGGGGAAATGATGCCCGCTGTTGGACACACAGCAGCGAATGGTGGGGTGCGGATGGTTCCAGAAACAGCGACAGGAAATCGAGGGAAAGCTGCAAGCCGCTAACCCACAAGCGATCTAGCGGCAGCGGGGAGCTCGGGCCATTCGAGATGTTTAAGTCCAGCATTTTTTCCAACGCCGACACGCCCACGGCCGCACTTTTCTTCCCCAGTTCTTTCGGCAGTCCGCGATCTTAGCTTTTCCTTTGCTCTCTCTTCCCTGAAGTCGACCGTGATACCCCAGTGATCCTTCTTTTTTCTCTGTTTGTAGTTTCGTTCTTTCTTCACACAATACCCCAAGATGCAGCGCGCGTTGACCAGAGCCTCCGTCGGCAAGGCGGCCACTCGTCTTCCTTCCCAGCAGCTCCGCTTTGCTCACAAGGTACGTCGGCGCTTCTAATCTGATACCCGGTCATGCCGTTACGGCTATCGGATGACAATTGGCGCATACTGACAACTCCCGCCCGCTATACAGGAGCTCAAGTTCGGTGTTGAGGGCCGTGCCGCTCTCCTCGCCGGTGTCGAGACCCTCGCCAAGGCCGTCGCCACCACTCTCGGTCCCAAGGGTCGCAATGTCCTCATCGAGTCCAGCTTCGGCTCCCCCAAGATCACCAAGGGTTAGTATATTATGCCGAAGGTGTTGTGTCAAAGAGGCTAACCCCCCGGTCAACAGATGGTGTCACCGTCGCCAAGTCCATCACCCTGAAGGACAAGTTCGAGAACCTCGGTGCCCGCCTCATCCAGGAGGTCGCCGGCAAGACCAACGAGGTCGCCGGTGACGGTACCACCTCCGCCACCGTCCTCGCCCGCGCCATCTTCTCCGAGACCGTCAAGAACGTCGCTGCCGGCTGCAACCCCATGGATCTCCGCCGCGGTATCCAGGCTGCCGTCGAGGCCGTCGTCGAGTACCTCCAGGCCAACAAGCGCGATGTCACCACCTCCGAGGAGGTTGCCCAGGTCGCCACCATCTCCGCCAACGGCGACAAGCACATTGGTGAGCTGATTGCCTCCGCCATGGAGAAGGTCGGTAAGGAGGGTGTCATCACCTGCAAGGAGGGCAAGACTCTCTACGACGAGCTCGAGGTTACCGAGGGTATGCGCTTCGACCGCGGCTTCGTCTCCCCCTACTTCATCACCGACGCCAAGTCCCAGAAGGTCGAGTTCGAGAAGCCCCTGATCCTCCTCTCCGAGAAGAAGATCTCCCAGGCCTCCGACATCATCCCCGCCCTCGAGATCTCCAGCCAGACCCGCCGCCCCCTCGTCATCATTGCCGAGGACATTGACGGTGAGGCTCTTGCCGTCTGCATTCTCAACAAGCTCCGCGGCCAGCTCCAGGTCGCCGCCGTCAAGGCCCCCGGCTTCGGTGACAACCGCAAGTCCATCCTCGGCGATATTGCCGTCCTGACCAACGGTACCGTCTTCACCGACGAGCTCGACGTTAAGCTCGAGAAGGCCACCCCCGACATGCTCGGCTCCACCGGCTCCATCACCATCACCAAGGAGGACACCATCATCCTCAACGGTGAGGGCTCCAAGGACGCCATTGCCCAGCGCTGCGAGCAGATCCGCGGCGTCATGGCCGATCCCACCACCTCCGAGTACGAGAAGGAGAAGCTCCAGGAGCGTCTCGCCAAGCTCTCTGGCGGCGTTGCCGTCATCAAGGTCGGCGGTTCCTCCGAGGTCGAGGTCGGTGAGAAGAAGGACCGCTTCGTCGATGCTCTCAACGCCACCCGCGCTGCCGTTGAGGAGGGTATCCTCCCCGGTGGTGGTACTGCCCTCATCAAGGCTTCCGTTCACGCCCTCAAGAACGTCAAGCCCGCCAACTTCGACCAGCAGCTCGGTGTCACCATTGTCCGCAACGCCATCACCCGCCCCGCCAAGACCATCATTGAGAACGCCGGTCTTGAGGGCTCCGTCGTTGTCGGCAAGCTCACTGACGAGTTCGCCAACGACTTCAACAAGGGTTTCGACTCCGCCAAGGGCGAGTACGTCGACATGATCCAGGCCGGTATCCTTGACCCCCTCAAGGTTGTCCGCACTGGCCTCGTTGACGCCTCCGGTGTCGCCTCCCTCCTCGGTACCACCGAGGTTGCCATTGTTGAGGCTCCCGAGGAGAAGGGCCCCGCTCCCATGGGTGGCATGGGCGGCATGGGTGGCATGGGTGGCATGGGTGGCATGATGTAAGAAGGAGAAGGAAATTACAAACTACAAACTGTGAATCACACGGTCAGGAGATGAAAAATGTGTCCTTTTATTTTTCCCTTTGATTTATGGCGACAACATGGGTTTGGGGGGCATCGGGTTTGGTGTTATCACGGACTGTAAAAATGTGTGTCATGTAATTTTCTCTCCTCTCTACCCTTTCCTTCATGTGTTCTTATTAGCATATTCCGGCGGGCATTGTTTGGATGATGATGATGCTCCTTGTACTATAATCTACGGACCACAGAGGAGGGTTAGAGTAGAGCGAATCATGAGAATGAATGAAACTGTACGATACTGCTACCTTTGTCTCGTCTCTGATTACCTATGTGAAAGCTGTGCAATCAAGGTACCTAGAATGCTTACGATCTTTTGAGGTTGTGGAAGAAAGCATTACGCATCTATTGTTAGGCAACTGTAGATAGGGTTCAACGGACCTGATGCATTACAAGGCAGAGAGATTTTTTGACAGGCAAAAGGCTATCATGCTGACATTGAAGCCTAAAAGTCCGAAGGAAGCTTGCGTTGTCATGGTGGCCGTGAGACATCGAGATGGTTGTCAAAAACGCAATTGAGAATTGATGGATGAAGCTCGGGCCAATCACGGTGGTGATTGACAATTGTCGAGGTGGGACAGAAATTGCATGCTGCAACACTGAAACGGCGCCAAGTAAACATGATTTTAGTGTAGTGGGACTCTTCTACCAGGTGGCAGTCTCCCTGCCGTCAACGGTGAGGTGTGCGTGTACGGCGTGTACAAGCCGCGTGGCCGCCGTTTGGTTTCGTTTCGCAGACGACAGACAGCACTACCTTTGTTGACAACGGAACGGAATGGACAACGACAACTCGACCTGAGTCGACGACAGACTGGAACACCAACAGGAAGCAACCCCACCATCTCATAATCCAGGCGGTGGCTCCCCCCTCCATCGACATCCACCTCAACCTCTCCATCCAGCCTCCATCCAGTTACATTACCTCTACTGTTCGTATCACTTCCGTAATTTCAAAGCTTGGAGGTAACTGCCCACTGTTGCCTGATGACCTCAAACCCTTTCGTTTACCGAGGATGATGAACGCGTCCTCTTGTGAGAGAGTTGACTGTTGATGAGAGCGAGTGTAAAAGACGACGTGCTCATTTCCCGGGTGGTGAAACGTAATCTAATAGAACTTCTTCCCATGTTGTCCATCGTTGTTCTTTGGCACCCCCCTGCTCCGTTCGGTATCATCAGCTCTCGGAGAGGGAGCTCTATCAGCTAAGCTCCGTCGTGAATGACGCAGACACCCTGAAGACAAAAAAGGGTACGATGACAAAAAGGTACACGACTCACTGATGAACATTCAACGGAAACCCTCCTTTTTATAGACGGTAAGCAATTACTATCACGCCGGCGTCGTTCACTTCGAGGGTTACCACCGATATCAACCAAACCCAAGACCCGACGTCGAGCGGGATCCACTCTGCACCGTCCCTCTCCGTCCGCCTGTTGGAGCCCACACCCAAAAGTGAGTCCACAATGCTGTTCACTGGCCAGCAGCTGCCCTGCTTTGCGAGAGAGGGACTGGGGCTGATAGTTGGAGCTGTTCGTTGTGTTGGAGCAGATTGGAGGGCCAGATTGGCAGTGTCCATCCACCTGCAGTGCCCATTCCGAGCGGTGCCCAGTGGCCGGTGCTGGGTGGTCAACGAATGGTGGCATTCGGTGCCCAGGCCTCTCTCTGCCTGGCTGCTGGCTGACGGTGGGAAACCCCTCGCTCCTTTCGCGTCAGGCTCCCAACCTTCAAGTTCAGGTCTCTTCCAAGAGCTCTCTTCCCGGTCCCCGTCCCCCGTCCCCGTCCTTGTTTTCCTCGTGTTGACTGTCTTGACAACTCCCGTTTCTCTTACCTTTTACATACAAACCATCCCATAGCACTCTTCCTAATCGTACGTACGTATTCGCCAGCGAGGTCGAATTGTAGCCTTGCCGCCGTGCTCCAGTCTACCTACACAGTCCAGTCCCCTTGCCCTCCCGCCGCCGCCTTTTCCAGTTCGAGTTTCCATGTTGCTACCCCTCGCCTCGCTCCGCCCCCCGACTGCCTTTTCTACCGTCCCTGTTGTGCTGACCCGACCCGACTGACTGACAACCTTCCCGCGCCATCCAGCTTTCGGCTCCCCTCTCCACATATAACGCCCGCCCCCCATTCTCGCGATCGGTTCACCCGTCGTCGTCGACTTTTTGAAAAGAACACTTTTACAAACCACCACAACACAAATCTGACATCATGGTAAATCATTCTCTCCTGCCCCCCGCGCGCGCGACCACCCTTCGCTTTCCTTGTTCCAACATGGCGCTGACTTCTTTGCCTTGTCGCAGTCTCAATCTGGGTTAGTCCTCCGTGAACTTGCTACATCTTGCCCCCTCCCCGCCATTTTGCTTGCCTGCCCCTGGGTCATCCTCACCGATGGTTTGGGAACCGCAACAAACCTGACGGTACCCTATCGCCGCCTTGCCCGTCCGTTGCCCGCCCGTTGCCGCGATGCAGCCAGCCCATTATCTCGAGATCCCCCATCCTATATCACGCAGCAGCGACAGAGTTGCATCTGGCGGCGGGTAGCTAGCGCGTTGGTTGGGACATTGGGAGGACCCGCAAAAGACAACAGCAATAACCACAACATCAACACACATGGAAGAACCCAGATAGGCTAACGTGCTCTGCTTGCGTCACTCTACAGAGTTCAGGTCGACCCCGAGTGCCGGAGGGCTTTCGACAAGCTGATGTCCCGTCAGCTCAGGTACATCATCTACAAGCTTTCTGACGACTTCAAGGAGATCGTCATTGAGAGCACCAGCGAGGGCGCCACCGAGAACTACGACGAGTTCCGCGAGAAGCTCGTCAACGCCCACACTAAGAGCGCTACTGTAGGTCCTTTTCCCCCCCGGTGACTGCTTGCTTGCTGCCAGTGTCGCAATCGACCCAGCCCAGCCCAATCCAGCCCATAATGCGAAGGAAGCTATCCGACCCCGAAACCACCACCACCCACCCACCCAGTTACCCTCACTTCCTAATCCTTATCCATTGCGGGCGAATATTGTCTTGTTATTCTCCCGCCTAGAAAGGAAAAAGGGGTGATGACGGGAGGAGGGGTCTTGGAACTGAGGGGTTCTTACACACAAAAAGGCGGCCAGACACAGGGGACTGCCAAGACATGCCACCCCCTGCCGTGGCGTTTTCCGTGGACTATTCGAACGAAGAAACACAACATTTTTGGGAGAGCGCTGATCGCTAATGAAACACAACTGTTGCAGGGCGCCGTTGGCAAGGGTCCCCGATATGCCGTCTACGATTTCGAGTACAAGCTTGCTTCTGGCGAGGGTTCCCGCAACAAGGTGACCTTTATCGCCTGGTCCCCTGATGATGCTGGCATCAAGGTACGTTCTTCTTTTTTTTCCTTCTCCCGAAGTCTTTCTTATATCTACCGAAGCGAGCAACACGAACTAACTGACTCCCCCTCACAAAAACAGTCCAAGATGGTCTACGCCTCCTCCAAGGAGGCCCTCAAGCGCTCTCTCAGCGGCATCGCTGTCGAGCTCCAGGCCAACGAGCAGGACGACATTGAGTACGAACAGATTATCAAGACCGTGAGCAAGGGTACTGCCGCATAGATTTTTCCATAATCGTATTAAGAACAGAGAGAAGAGAAGAGAGTTGAGTTGCTGTTGTGCGTTACGCGTTGCGTTGTCGAAAGATGTCGTTGTTGTTGTAATGACAATATAAACTTCACGCTACTATTTACTTCCCACTTACCATACCACTACCACACTACGACCATTACTACTTCTACTCAACTTACATCTTATTATTCTCGTGGGTATGGAGACATCAGATGCTCTGCTCTGTTTTACTTGCGAGGAATTCAGTTTTGATGTCTATGCCTAGGTACGCTATCAGGGTAGTAGAGTCTATGGAGAAGTTGAACTATGTTGTGTTTCCCGGTCTAGCTGTGCAAGGCTGTCATGTGATGTTGCTCGTTGTGTGAGCACATAGGTAGGAGAGTCTAATCTCAAAATGACCATTTCAGTCTTCCTAGTTTATATCGGGGATAGATCGATCGATAGAGGCTTGCCTGATCTAAAGAGAGGGTGAACCCTTAACGAGCTTGATATGTACATAACTCGCATCCATGTTCACCGGGTCGCTATACACACCGGTGCTTGCAAAGGTGTATTGTTGTAGCAAGAAGCAGTTCATACTCAAGGTAGCGCGCACAGGTGACTTCTGCAACACTCAAGTTGGCTCTCCTCAGCTGCTGTAAACAGCCCCGTAGCTTGTACATTGACCACTTCATCACTTCACCAACTCATCACTTCACCACTTCTTGGTCACTTCCTTTCCACCCACATCTTCACAACACTCATCTTGATATCAGAACATATGAAAGAACCATATTTCCCTACTGGTAGTCCTGAACAAAACTCGATATTTCACGCCCACCATAATGCCTGTCCTACGACCGGACTCTTACCAACACCAACACTTCCAACCACCCATTACTCCTAAACATATACCCACTTCCCTTCCCATTAGATGGCCCCCGTCCCCCTCTTCAACCCGTGACTGACTGACTAACGGCAGAGGCAACCAAGACCTCTAAGACACTTAGGACCTCCCACTCCAAGCCCCCCTAAACTTCCCCACCACCTCCTCCGCAGCCTTCTCGTCCCTTATCCGCTGCTGCAAATACCCCTTCAGATCCTCCCAGAACTCTTCCGTGTCCAGCACCGCTACGCCACTGAGTCCTTGCGCTACCGGTCCTGACGCTGCCTGAGAAGCCTCACCAGCACTTGTTCCTGTCTCCGTTTCTGCCTCCTTCATCTCCACCTCCGGCACCTCCGGCACTTCCACCTTCTTCTCCTTCGCAGCTTGCCTAGCCTCCCTAGCAGCCCTCGCCTCCTCAGAATCATACGTCGCCTGCCCACCCATAACCATCAACGCCAACTCCAGTTCTCCCCCCTCCGGCACTGTTCCTCCCAAAACCTCTTTGAGAGACTTGACATCACCAACAGGCTTCTTATTAAACAAAACCTTGAGCTTCTCCACCGGCATACCCGTCTCTTCAGAGACAAAAGTTTTGATGTCTAGGATCGAGGTGGTGGCGAGGGGTTGAGGGGTCGGGAGGGAGAGGGAGAGGGTGGGGTTGCGGGGGGAGCGGATGTGCACTACTGCTGCTGCCTCGCTAGATGATGGGGTGGAGGCGCCGGGGGTGGTGCTGCCGGATGGGGAGGTGGTGGAAGCGGAGGCCGGAGTGCTGCCCGGGGCGGGG
>RANY01000566.1:0-23457 GCA_009805235.1 Neurospora pannonica FGSC 7221 | reverse complement strand
GGCTGCGCTGCGGGTTGAACGGGTGTAGAAGCGGCAGCGGGGCCAGTAGGAACGGGGTTAGCTCCTCCGGCCGAGGGAGGGACGGCACCTTGGGCCGCATACACGGGCTGCTTAGCCCCGCGATGGGAGAAGTTGAATCCCTGAGCTCTCATCTCGGTTCCAATCCTTCCGTCGTGAATTTCCAGCACCAGCCAGCCAAACGCGGCATCAGCAAGGTTAAAGTTCCACATGTTCTTGAAGGCGCTCTCGTCGACTTGACCGAGCGCGGCGGCCGACTGACCCGCAGCTGCGCCACCGAAAGGGTTGCCGCCAGCAGCGGTCGTAGGCATCTTCTCGACAACACTAAGAGCGTTCTTAAGCAAAGTCTGTTGGACATCATTCTGCTGAATCGCGGGCTCGACCTCACTGCGGACAGTTTCCCACACATCGTTGAAAGACGCCTTGGAAGCGGCCAGCTTGCCACGGTAGTGATCCAATGTCGGGTTGACGCTGAACTCGTTGTAGGAGCTTCCATAACGGAAATGAAGACCGGCCGAAATGGAGAAATCCGCCTTGAGAGTTACCGAAAGCTGGTTGAGGATGCCCTCACGGGCGGGAGAAGCGTGGGTGATGAAGATGCGGGTCTCGGTAGGGTCGTAGACGCGGTTGGCAGTGTCGACAAGCTCGCCCATCTGGAGGAGTGTAGTCCACATTGTGCCTTGTCCACCGGCGATCGTAGTCCGTCCTTCACCGTTGTCGAAAAGCTTGTGCATAACGACAGCACCGCCCAAACCGAGAAGACGAAGCTTGACACCGCCGATTTCGAGGAGCTTCGACCGAGACTCGTCGATCACAAACAGGTTGGGCACCTTGTACTCTCCTGATCTGAACTTCTCGAGCACCCGGACATCTTCACAAGCGCCCCAGACCGTGTAGACGGGAACATCCAGCTTCAGTTCGCCCGAAATGAGGAGGGGCAGCTCGGAAAGAGGAAGCTCGCTAGCGGGGAAGCGGCTCTTGACGGGGCCGGAAGCGGCTTGCGCAATGGCCTTCTTAGTGGTCTCGGAAATCAGGGGCGAATATTGGGCAACATGTTTCAGGGTCCTGTTCAAACGTTGGTCAGCGAGCGAAGACCAAAGTTGGGCCGGGGATATCGCACTTCTCCGCAATACGCTCGAGAGATGTCTCGTCGTAGAAACCAAAGTCACCAGTGTGAATGATGTAGTTGGCGCGGGCGGACTTGGCGAGCTCGTTCAAAGACCGAAGGTTACCTGCAAGAAGGAAGGGGCAAGTCAGTACCAAGGCGCAAACAGGCAGGGCTAGGTATCACTGGAGGAAAAGCTTACCCCGAACATCTGCAATGCAGAGAACTCTGGTGGGACCAGTTTCCAAAATGCGGCCTTGGTTCGGGAGAAGAGGTGTAGCGCCGGGTACTGGGCCCTGGTGAGGAGCGGCACCATTGGGCAGAAACCCGGGGGCGTTGTATGTATTACGGGGTTGCTATCGAGGAACGGGTCAAGTTAGCAAACACGCGTCAAGGTAGCGAGAGGCCGCGATGGAGCGTCAGTTGGAGCTTCGTAGACAGCCGGGCGGTCAAGGCGACAGCAGCCAGACATGCTCGACGAGACGTGACGGTGATCTGAGTGCATGGTGGGGAAGAGGTGGGATGGGAGTTGGGGAACTGCTTGAAGCTGGGCAGCAAGGAGAAGAAGCAGAAAAGAAGGGAGGATAAGCTCACAGATGCCATCCCGGTAGAGGGCTTCAATACAGAAGACTGAGATGTGCGTGGGGGAGGTTAGGTATTTGCTGGCTTCGGCGACCGGATGAGGAGGAGGGTGTTGGAGATCGGGGTGGAGGGAGAGCTGAAGGCCGAAATGGAAGCTACACGCGAAGGGGTGAAAGGTAGCTGACGGCGGGCGTGGTACGGTGCCAAGTATGTGGTGGAAAGTGGAAGTCAATGTCGACGAATGCGCAACCGGGCGGTGATGGTGCCGAAAGCTGAAGCAACAGACGGGCGTTTGGTCGCGACCGGGGAGGCGGGGTATCAAGCAGAAACGGACGACGGCGGCCCGAGGATTGGATCGAAGTAAGAAAGAATATTACACGAAGCGGAGGTCAAAGAGAGCCTCAAGGACGCGGTCGCAGGAGAGGATAACGTTTGGATGGTGGTTGACGTCGGAAGATTTTCAGAGTGGCCGGGAGAGTTCACGGCGTAGGCAGGTGCTCTGAAATCTGAATGGTTCAGTGATTGGAAACTGAGGGCCAGACAGGAGGGGACGGGAGGGGAGCTCTGGCTCGCTGTATCTCTCTGCCTGGGCTCCAGCTGGACGGGTGGGTACCTTGGTACCTACAGCTCCCGCCTTCCCTATTGAGCGCCTACCTATAGAGACCGTGCAAGTGGTGGCTGCTAGGGGCAGGCACGACTAGCCTACACTAGGCAGATGGGACTGCCACTGATGCCCCAGACACCGCCCTCGCGCCAGGCGCTGCCAGCAGTGTCAGGTGCGTGGACGACTCCAGTTCAACACATCATCACGATTAGCAAAAGACAGCAATTGGTCGATCAGCAATAGAACCAGCAGAGAGTCTCCGTTTAGCATATGTAATCCCACAAAGGTTTTGGTAAGACTTATGGTGAGGCTTCGACATATGAACCCGTTCTTGCTCATCGCAGACAGAGGCAGGGGAAGCTCGTCTTGAGTCGAAGGCAAGGGGTCAACAAGGTACTCAACGTTGTCAATATGGGAATAATAACAAGGGAGAGGGCTGCTACAGCCGTAGTTCCTGTCAAGGATACAACATGTTCTAGAATTATGTTTTTATTACGAGTTGGACATGCGCCGATGATGAGAGCTTCACTGTATGAAAAACACACGGCGACGGCGACACAAGTTGTTTCCAAGATGGAGCGACCATCCCAAAACCGTCAAGACGAGAGTTGCTCCTAAGAGAATTGTAGAGAGTCTGCCGTGACGGCTCTGCATTGTGCTGTGATACAAATAAGATGATAAGCTCTCTTTCTCTTTCTCAACGGTAGATCCCGACTCTTTCAACATGGTGAAAAACAAAAAAGTTCAGTTGCAATAATTCCCAACCCAGTTCCTTCCTCCCTGCCATCCACTTCCAAACAACCATTTGTCTCTTTTGCAACACCCAGTAAATATCTTTATATCTTTCCTCGCCTCGCCGCATCCCCCCTTTCCATGTTATTGTATCCCGAAACGCCAATCCCGATGCTCGCTGCTGGGCTGCTTTTCGTGTTGTTGCTCCTGCTGCTGCTGCTGCTCTTGTTTACAAAGTTATATAAATAAAAAAAGGAAGATTAGCCAAGTACAATATGTTCTTGTCAGATGTCCCACTACCTCCTCTCTCACTATAAAGCAGCCCGAGCCCGTCTCTTATTCCTTGAGGCAAGACATTCGTCAAGCCTGATGTACAGTTGAACCCACCAGCATGATGGCCTGGGACTGGTACCACAGAACACCTCGACCAGCTAGGCAAAGGCTGGACTAGCCGGAAGATGGGCGGTGGCCGCCCTACCACATGTCCTTTTCCTCGTCATCTTTGCCATATTGTTGTTGTTTTTCATGGCGGGCGCGAGATTCGTTCCGTTGTTGCTCGTATTCGTAGATCTGAGCGTCATCGACGTATTGAGTGCCGCCGCCCGATGCCTCGCCGTAACCATTACCAGACTATATGAGGTGTTAGTATTTGATTATCAAACGGATTGGGCGAATGTTGACTTACGCGATGGTACTCAAAGTTGAAATCGGTCTGGCCAGACATCGCCGCCATTTGTTGTTCAAGGGCAAGTTGCTCCATCGCTCGCTGCTGTGCCGCCTTCTGTTCGGCTTCACGGCGCTTGCGCTCCTCCTCTAATCGCCTTTGCTGCGGTGAGGTGGGCACATTGAGCTGGGGATGCATGGCCTGGACCTTTGCGAGATAAGAGTACATAAAGTTGCTGAGCAGGACTTGACTGTGTAAGGGTCGGCGGGGATTTGCAAGCTTGATGTGAGCCATCCGGTAAATGGCTCGCTCTTCAATAATCGGGAAGCGAGTCCAAGAGTAGTCGACATCGGGAACGAGTTTTCGGCGAGGAGGTTCTGGAGTAAGTGGTCTTTGCTCCTTCTTCTTGGTAGGCTCCTTATCAGCCTTCTTTTTGCCTCCGAAAAGGCCACCAAAGAAGCCTTCCTTCTCCTTCTTGGTCTCCTTCTTCTTGTCCTCGTTCTTGCCACTGTCGATGCTATCCCGATCCAGCACCAAGCTCTCCCGGCCCTTGGAAGAGCCTTCAATGGAGCTTTGTAGAACGTCCAACCGGGTCGCATCGTGGCTCTTGTCTCCGCCCTTGCTCTTCGCTTTCCGAGCTTGCTCCTCTCTCTCGCGCTCCTTTTCCTTCTCACGCTTCTTCTTTTCCTTCTCATCGCTCTTGAACCATTTCCATCCTGACGATTTCGCAGAGGTTTCAACCTCTTCCTTCTCTTTTGCTTTCTTGTCCGTTTTCTTCTCATCCACTGCCGGCGAGGGCTGCGTAGCTACGCTCGGCGCAGAAGGCTTAGGCTGACTCTTGCCATTAACTTGCGCTGTTGGCTGGGTTGACTCAAGCGACGGACGTTTCTCGGAGCGAGCCGACGGCTCGTCCGCCTTTTGAGTGGAGGATCTATCGGGCAGGGTCTGCTTATTTGTCTCTGTTGGTGGCGTCTCAAGGATTGCAGGCACCGGCGGCGGGGCGGTTGTGGGTGGCGGTATGGATGGGGTCTTCTTGACAGGAAGAACCTCCGCTTGTGCCGGGGCAGGCGGGCTGGCCGGCTTTGGTTCATCTTGAAGAGCTCTGTCGGATGTGTCTTCTAACGATCGTCGTACCGATATGTCTTCGGGTGAGCCCGGGGTCTCGCGCGTAAAATTTTGCCGACTTCGCACCGATTTCTCGGGCTGTGAGTAGAGATCGGCCAGGACCGGCTCGGACTGTACCCTCTTCAGGCCTTGACTTGACGCCTCGTCCATTGTCGGAATAGGGGGCATATCATCTTCATGCTCGGATGACTGCCTTCCGGAGATCCTCTTCGAGAATGACGTTTTGTTCCCGCGTACACTGCCGCTTTTTCTGTATGTCGTCTTTGTGGAGCGTCTTAGACCCATACTTGGAGCAGGAAGTATCGGGATGTCACCCTCRTCCACCTCTTGGTGAGTCTCGAGCGCCAGCTTCTTGACTGCTTTCGCGGGATCATCTACCAACTCGTTCAGGCTAGGTTCTGGGTTGCCATCGCCATGTCGGGAGCGCTGCCGTTGCAACCTTTCTGAGCCATCCACATAGTCAATGCCCTCACTCGTCGGCTTGATCTGGCGAGAGAGCATTGACTTTTTTCTTCTCAAGCCCCCTCCACCTGTCGAGTCACTTCGGTTCAGGTCAACCGACAACATGGAGTCACTGGACCTCCGCTTGATTGCTTGCACGCGATTCTCCAGGAAATCCTTGAACGCCGTAGGTTCGAGTTCCGGGTGTACTCTCGCGGGCACCCACAGCAGGCGGGACGGGTCTGCTTCGTCATCTTCGCCCGTTGGTGGACCGGACTGGACCAGGCCCATATTCGAGAAAGGAAGGAGATCGGGATCGTTGAAATTTCCAACATCCATCGATAGTCGTCGCAGTGCCTGCAGATTACTCAACTCTTGTGCAATGTCGTTGGCGTCGTCGATATTTGTCATGGGGAACTGAGAGGCGGACCCGTCGGCCTGGAGATCCCGTATCGAGCGCGTTGGCGAAAGCGGGGACGTCGGCCTTTCTGACGAGCTGCTCGTATCGCTTGATATCCTCGCTGGGAAGGTGGTAGACTTGTTCAAGTCGTGTCCTCCTATGAACCCATCATCACCCCCCTTTCCACCAGTCGTATCGTGTAGTGCTGACTTGGTCTTGTCTGAGGTTGTCCGGACGAGGCGCAGTTCATCTCCCGAGTTCTCCTCAGAGGGCTCCTCAGCGAGGCTAGCAAGGCGCTCCAGGTGGTCTCCCTGGGTCGCAATGAAGCTAAGGGGGCGGCTAGCCCGGCGGCCGTCTTCGGGACCGGAGTCGTCGTCGTCGATGGTGTACATGGTTCCTATGGTCTCGGTGACGTGGCGGCTAGGGTCGGATATCGACAGTCGGTCGTGGCCGCGTCGGCTGGCGAAACTGGAGCCAACATCGCCTTGGGGACGGGATGAGGTCTGCTGGAATAACAACAGGTTGGTCAGTCGAAAGGAGGTTCTCCCGATCCACAAGGACCCATAATTTTTTCATGTCTCCCATGCAAAGACGATCGCCCAGGAAGCGACACGCGGTATCCATATTCGGAAATTGACGTGCGGCTCCGCCGAGAGCATGGATCCAAATCCCGGCATCCGGGAGTCGGGAACCAGCGAGGGAGGAAATGCGGACGCACCATCATCTAGACAAGAGAATAGAGGCCTATTTGGGGGAGGAGGAAGGGCCGGATGCCACAGCAGCCCTCGGGTGCCTTTTTTTTTTTKCTTTCACAACCAGAAAGGATCGTGGAGTGGTGTATTCGTCGTCTATCATGAGCAGATCAGCGAGACCTGGCGCGGGTAGCGATGACTCCTCAAGCAAGAGGGCAGGAACGCAACCAGTCAGACAGACAGACAAGCAGTCAGACAGTATTCGCGACAAGTGTTGACAGAGCAGGGCTGGCAGGGCTGGCGGGTATAGCAGGTGCGCCTGGAGACAACGTCACAGGGCCTCCCGGGCTGTGTGCGCGTGGTGCTTCAGCTTTCGGGGAACGGGATCGGGGGCCGGTAATATCAAGCCGTGATCGGACTAATCGATGTCTCGGTCGACTGTAGCATGCGGTCACGCTGTCTCGGAGGCGGAAGGCCAGGAACGAGGGCTGGGCTTTGCGGGCTTTGCTTGGTATCAGCGAGTGTCTGGCGGGCGCCGATAAAACGAAGTGAGGGCGTATCACAATTTGGCAGTCGGGAGGCTGGCTCTCGTTCGCTCGCTTCGATCGATGCACCTAGCGTAGTGTAGTGTAGTGCAGTTGGCTCGCTCGTCCGGGTCGTTGGGCTGTCGCTCGCTCGCTCGGTGGTCCTCGTTATCTCGTTCGGCACCTAGGTAGACTGAAGGGATAGAAAGCGGAAAGGGCCCCTAGCAAGGTTGAAGATTGCAAAGTGGGAAGAAAGACTTGTATCTGGAGGACGGTTGGGATGAAAAAGAAGGCGTGGGCCGAGCGCAGATTGGGTGGTCGTGTTGGGGATTATTGGCCGTCGAGCTGGTGGTTCTTGGCTTGGGGAGGGTGGTCCTTGTCTTGTTACTTTTGGCGTCCGGAGTGGTCCCGTTAGTGTACTCTCTAGAAGCCTGGTCTGGGTCTAGTCGGATTAGGCGAAGGCTCAAAGAACAAAACGGGCATAAAGTTGGATGATGTCGAGCGAATGAATACCGCACTGAATGGAGCACGTTGCCGGGATGCGTCGATTCTTTCCTCGTCCTCTTCCAGTTCCGTCTTGTTCAGGTCTCTCCCGCAGCGACACTTCCACTTTTGCGCCGCGTGGAATCGGTAAATTGATAAATTGGGCGATGCCAGGGGCGGGGCCTGAGGGGGACAAGGCATACCTGGACAGGGGCACAGGGGCACCCGCAAGACCCGTCACAGGGGGGCATTGGGGGCAGGCGCTCTCTGTGGCCTGTGCCTTCTCTCTTTTGGCTCTTTCACACGACAACAGGGCGTTTTCCGGCGCGGTTCGAGATCGGACCGGCGCATTCTACGACGATTTTGCTTGGTTCTCGCTGCATTAGCGCACACTCCAACTGTGACGGCGACTCCAATTGTCCCTGACCCGCGGACCCAAGCCCCCCAAGGAAGTTTTCCCTCCTTTGTCACGTGGCGGCCGGCTAAAGCACTGAACCGCCGGCCGTGAACAGTCTTGGGCGGCCCAGTTCGGACTGGCACAAAGAGGCCACCACCTGTTCCCAGTTGTCTTCTTGGGTCAGATATCAGAGACAATACAGCAGACTGGGAATCCGTTGTCCCAGTCTTTCGGTTTCGCATCTTCCTCTTCTAAACACGCTGATGACGCCTATCCTCGGGTCGCGACCAGGACCCGCCTGAGGTTCTTCTGTCAGCCTGTCATGCCCCTGGGCTTCTGTTAGTTGACCAGGGCGAACCAGGGCGAACCAGGACCCGATCATCCACACGCTATACGGCAGATTGGCGGCCGCAGTGCCCGCAGAGCATCAAGTGGCCATAAAACACTCAAAGGACCAGTGTTCTAGAATGACATTGCGCCGCCTCAACATCCACCCATCTCGACAATCAAACAAACCAGGAATGCCAGGCAGTTCGAGTATCGCCGATTCAGTCATATCATATCACTTTACTGTTTGGGCTGTTGTCGCCTCGGCGCGTAGAGGGCGCTATGCCCC
This sequence comes from Neurospora pannonica FGSC 7221, assembly GCA_009805235.1. Classification (NCBI taxonomy): domain Eukaryota; kingdom Fungi; phylum Ascomycota; class Sordariomycetes; order Sordariales; family Sordariaceae; genus Neurospora; species Neurospora pannonica. The sequence continues at coordinate 15,074 of RANY01000566.1, read as the reverse complement.
CCTTGTTTCCCGATGCTATTATAATCCTCTACCGAGATGATTCGATACCGGCATCTCCATCAAGAGAGCCCACCCGTGGAGTCAGCAACTTCATTGTCAATAACCTGGCAACGTGGAGTCTTATAATTCGAGTTGCTTGCGTTCCGGCCTCAACGAACAAAGAGATATAAGATGAGGAAGGAGTGTTCCTGTGCAAGCAGTCATCACAATGAACTTGTACACTCACAGCAGCGCGGTGAGAACGGCCTTGTTTTCCCCTGTTGCAACACCATGACCCCGGGGAGTCCCATCCATTTAAACCCTGGGCGCCATGGTGAAGCCATGACGAGTGTTGTACAGTTGTACCAGGCACTCGGGTGTAACCTGTCGGCACACCGTCGAGGTTTTGCACCGCAGTGATTCTGATCGCAAACTGAATTGCTAAACGCTAGCCGTTCGGAGCTGGCGGAGAAAGGGAGCACAAGCCAAAAGACGGTTGGTACCGGTTCATCCGGAAGTTGGACAGCCGGGACGGGGATCATGCTTGTCCCTGAGTCCGTGTTTTTGAACCAGAAGCCCCGCTGCTCCGGTGCCCTCCGGCCGGCTTTGAGTGCCGGCTGCCCCCGCCAAGATCTTTCATACGAGATACGAAGATGTCGGACATAAAGAGGCCAATGTCAAACAACTGCATGCCTGTCCAAAGCGACATCCCCTTTCGCATCACGYCAGCACCAGCAACAAGCAGGTACATACACATGTCAGATGCAATGTCAACGTTGAAGATTCCTGCAGATGAGCCCAGACAATCGCGGCTGTAATGTCGTTAATATCCTAACAAGACATCAATACTGTCGCAGCGACAATACGCCGGATAAAACCTACCTCAACCCTTTGGAAGATTGATTTGACTTTCAGCAAAGAAGTTATCACATCGCTCAAGCTCTGTTCAGGGGCAAGCTCCATACGCGGAGGGTTAGGGTTACCATTACCGTGAAGCGAGTTCCAAAGGATCATCACCATTAACGGGGTGTTGTCTTGATCGAGGGCCTTGAAGGAGACAGCAGAGAGAGATATATTCGAGGTCTTTCGTCATTCAATCTAACGCCAACGGACTTTCTTTAAACAGAGGGCATTCAGTGATCCTCAAGTCCAGTATAATAGGTTCTTCTCAAGAAGAGAAAGCTGCCAGTTTCTTGCCCTGAGCAAAACGAAAAAGGGGTATCTTCTTTCCACTCCGGAAGCAGATAGTCTAGGTAAGCTTTTGGTCCCAAATAAACAGCTACTCCTCGCCGTACACATCCCATTATATATCCCAAATATAAACCGTTATATACTCCAACTCCACATACAACTCATCATCATACGTCCATCTTTAAGCCAACCCTCACTTCTTAACCCCGTAAACATTCTGTCGATAAGTCTCATAAGCACTATGCATATAAGCCTTTTGCAACGGACTAAACTCCGTCAAACAATCACTGTTTTTCGCATCTTGTTAGCAATCGTTCTCTCCCCTTTCTTCCCATCCCCAAAGCACCACCACAAGTCAGTCCAGTCCAAGGAAAAGGATAAAAACTCACTCATCGGAATAATCCATAAAATTATGCACCGCATCCAGCCCCTCCTGATTCGGACAGGAATCCCTTCCAACCTGGCATCCATAAGCCGGAGACGCCTCAACGGGGGTATCACTAATCATATCTCCCTTCCCCTCACAACCCCCCGAGCCAAAAGTATGATCAAGACCGAACCAATGCCCAATCTCGTGCGTCGCCGTCCTGCCCAAGTTGAAGGGCGCAAAGCTGCCGAAGGGTAAAGTGTCGGAGCGGATTACGACGCCATCGAGGGTGAACATATCTTCGGGATTGGTGGGATCTTGGCTGGCTTGAGACAAAAAGACGGGGAAGTAGGCGTACCCGAGAAGAGAATCGGGGAGGGTGACGGGGAAGTAGAGGTTTAGGTCGGTGTATTCGCCTTTGCGAAGATGGGATTTGAAGCCCTCTTCGTCGTCACCAACGGCCCAGGTGGAGTTGATGGTGTAGGAGATGTTTTGGAGGCGGAAGGAGAGCTTGGCGGAGCTGAAGTCGGCGTTGAGGACGGAGATTTGTTCGTGGATTTGGGATTCCTTTTTGGTTTTGGGGTGATAAGCACATGGGGTGAACATGAAGGAGTGAAGGAATCGAGATATAGGTAAGGTAGGTAGCAGAGGTCTGGTAACTAACCTCAAGATACCCATCTTCCACCTTGGTACCGTTCGCCAAGACGTGGACATAGACTTTGATTTCCTTCTCCTGCAAATCCTCGATTTCCACCTTTTGAATTGAACTGCCTCCCGACTTTTGGGCGTTTTCCTTCAAGGCATTGAGCTTGTTCATCGACTGAGCGGCGAGCGTGTTGTAGTTGTGCACCTGCTCGGGGGTCATGTATGGTGTTCCGCATCTGTTGCTGCTGCCCGGTTGAGTTCCTTTGGCGAAGACGGTTGAAGAAGCCATCATGGCCGCCGCGGCCAGAGCTACCTTGCTGAAGATCATTTTGAACCGAGATAAGAAATCAAGAAACACAGGAAGAAAGAAGGAAAAAGAGATGAGGAGCTGGCTGAAGACTCAGAGACCTCCTCCATCCTTGACGATGGGAAGGAAGGACATGCCCCATCTTATATAGGATTTGCGCGGATCCTCTACCGCAATACCTCGTAACGGGCCAACGAACCGTGATGTCTGCCCGCTGTTTACCGGCGGCGGTTTCACATACATGGCGGTGTCATCGTAACCCGCAAAAATAGGGATCTGGGATGTATTCTAATCCCCTTCCCGCCTAGTTACAGGTTTGTGACTAGGAATAGAATCCACGGGCTTTGCTTTGCTGCGGTGTTGCGTTGTGGCACCCGTGGAGATGTCAGCAGTGAGCTTAACGTGAATAAACATGGTGATAGGGTGAGGTTGTACTCTAGGCCCTGGTCCTTGTAGCTGTAGGTAAGCTACAAGTACAGCCTCTGTGGGTTCAGGTTTGTGATCCTCCATAATGAGCTTTAGGTAGACACGTTACACGTTACCCCGGACGATAGGGTCTTGGGTTTTGCTTGGCCAAACGGGACGGTGAGATTGCTCGCTAGGAACGGAGTTTTTACGCTCGTAGAGATGGATTCATCTCGCATGGAACGGAATTCGGGTAGGTATGAAGTGACAGAGTGATGAGTAAACGGATTTAGTTGGGGGTGGTTTAAGAATGAGACAGTCTCGCCTGTTGACCTAGTTCTCCTCTTGAGACTCGAGGGTTTCCTGTGAGAATCCGTAAGCATCAAACAGCGTTTATTAGATCCTCAACTTGCCAGGAGTTTGGATTCCGAGCTCTCCTCGCCGAAAGACACATCGAGTGACCTGTATCACAACAGACCTCAATTTCATCCTCCGTTTTGATCGCGCTGGCGACTGGACCCGCTCATAGGGCACAAGCGCATAAGGATTGCCATCATCGTCCGCAGCCCGATATGATGGGTTGGTGGGTTGCGGCAGGTGAGGTATTCGGAGCGGCTGGGGTCGAATCCTTTGCCGAACGGCGCTTCGCCTCAAAACAAGCGCCGCTCACCCTACAAGCCACCCGTTGCCAAGGCGATGATGAGTGATCTCCCCAATGCAGTTTTTAGCGTGTTTACTTGCTATTTTCAGGGGAAGCTCACCATACATCTTACTGCCTCCTCTAGGTACCGTAGGTATTTTCGCTGCCTAGAGGTAGCACGAGCGTGAGTTCCGGGAAATGAAATGGTATTTTGCAGCGCATCTCGGTCGTCGGCAACCAGAGACTCTTGACGACGGAAAATGGTTGGATGACTTGTTCAAGTCTCGTCCAGTTACTCTTTTCTCGCTCTAGGTTCGGTTGATCCCGAGACACGAATCTCAGATGAGACAACGTGCAAGCATCCCGTGTCAGCGTGCTCCCGCCCGTCTGCAACGCCACGGGAGATACCAGAGCGTTGGGCGATGTAGCAGTGGTCGTCGTTTGTTTCTAAGAAGTTGGTGGCCTGTCAGTATAAAACAGAAGTTGAGAACTCCTGCCCCGAACCTTGTAAACTCTGGGAGATATTCGGTATGTTACACAGCTCAAGAATTGCCCGAAGTGTGACGACATGAACTAGGTAGACAGATACGACCCGTGCTCCCGTGACACTTTCGGTGTGCTGTGTTTGCTGTGTGTGCTGCAGATTGGAGAGACAAATTGGTGTCACAATGGTTATTGTAGGCTTCTCGAAGACGTGTAGATGGAATACCTAAGTATGGAAACACGAAGACACGAACGCGGGAGTTTTAGCAGAAGTTCGGGGAGGAATATGGGAGAATTTGCTGATTGATCATGCAGTGTAGTAGGACAAATTGGGCACAACAGAGCAGGGAAGATGGAAGTTAAAGAGGAAGGTTCATCCGAAGGATGATGGACGGACTGACTGACAACAGGAAGTGGTGGTGGGTGCGGTTGATCATGCCTTCCTATTTTGAATATCTTGCCCATTTCGCTCCGTGTTTGAGTGCTCCTTCCCCCTTGCGAATTGCCTACCGGTGTTCATCCGAACCGGTCACCGGAGCAAACTGAAGCTGTAAGTAGGTGGTCAGAAGTGGGTTATGGTAGTGGTAAGGTAAGTACCTCGTGTGATTTATCGAGCTTGAGATTCCCAGAATCGGTAGAGGTACCTGATAGACACTCGAAGCTTGTTCCTAGATGAACAAAACAGGAAACCAGCGAGGACCGATAATGCGAGACATCAAGGTCTTGCTGACGTCGCTATTCCACAACGCTGTTTGTGAATTTACGTGATATTACACGACATACCACCAACTATCTCCCACCCTCTGTCCGCAACTCTGCTCACCAGACCGGATATCATCCCCAACCTCTCCCGACCACCACATCTCCTCCCCCTAGCCCCGCTGCGCAACCTCCTCCTTCGCCTTCTTCACCACATCCACCCAAATCGGCGGCCGTCTCCTCCTATCAGCGCCCGCCTCCTCACAAACCGCACCAAACTGCAACAACTGCTCCTCGGCGCACCACTCGCCCATGGCCATCAATCCCACCGGAACCTCCCCGCGTCCCTGAACATCCATATCGTTCACCAACCCCGACTCCGGACTGACAAACCCGGCGGGCACCGAAATGCTCGGCAGCCCACAGAAATTTGCCAACCACACATACTCCATGCTCTGCAACGTTCTATCCCCATCGTTTACACCCCACTTCAGCTCGCTCTTGCTCTTGATCGGAAGCCCCTCGCAGCTGGTTGTGGGAGTGACGATTAACATCCCCGGGTACTGCTGCCACAGCCAGGAGAGGTGCTGCATCAGCACGCGGCGCAGCTTCATGGCTAGCATGTAATCGGAGGCCGGGGTGACTGTGCCCAGGGCGATGAGGATGCGGTTGCCGTAGGTTAGGTTGCTGGTTTCCGGGAGGAGGGTGGCGGCGTCGGTGAGGACGGTGATGGCGTGCGCGATTTGGCCTTCCGGCAAAAAGGGGATGTCGATCTCSACGGCTGTGTAGCCGTGGTCGGAGCACAAGCGCCGGACCATGGTGTTGCAGAGGGTTTGGATGGCGGGCGTAGCGCGGGCAAACCAGGCGGAGGGGATGCCGAGGACTTTTGGGTGGCTGCCGCCGTTGGGAGGGGCGGTCAGGCTCAGACGTTTGAGTGGTGGGAAGGGCGAGGATGGGTGAGGCTTGCAGATGACTTGGAAGACGGTGGCGAGGGACTTGATGTCCGCGGCAATGGGACCGAGGCAGGCGCACGTGAGGCAGTGGTTTTGGCCGGGCTTGAAAGAGAGACGGCCGTGGGTGGGCTTGAGACCAAAGACGCCGCACAGGCTGGAGGGGATGCGAATGCTGCCGCCGCCATCGCTGCCGAGACCGATGGGGATGAGACCGGCGCTGACGGCGTAGCCGGTGCCGGAGGAGCTGCCGCCTGTGTAGTAGTTGGGGTTGTGAGGGTTCCTGGGAGTGCCGTGGACCGGGTTGTTGCCGGTGGTGTCGAGACCGAACTCGTGCATGGAGAGCTTACCAAGGATGATGGCGCCGGACTCTTGCAGCTTGCGTACACACCAGGTGGTGATGGAATCTTCCTCGTGGATGGTTCCCGTGTAGATGTTTTTCGAACCAAGGTTGGTTTCGTAGCCGTCAATGTCGTACTCGTCCTTGACACCGGTAGGAACGCCATCCAGGGGGCCGAGGGAACGTCCTTCCTTGTACCGCTGCGTTGAAGCTCTTGCTGCAGCCAGGACTTTCTCAACCTTGCTGTCGAACCATGCTGAAGAGTACTCGGTAGGATTCTCGACGTCGCGGCGAATCAGAGGGAGCAGAGCTTGCGCGACATCCAAGGGAGTGAGTGCACCCGAGAGGTAGAGTTTCCGGTAGTCCTCCACTGAGTAGTACTTTGCCTGGGGATACTTGTGCCGAAGGTCGTCTCGCTTGGCCGCCTCAGTTTCCGGGATTTCGTCATCTTGAATGTCATCCTTGGTTTCGTCGGTAGTCTCGGAATCCGGATAGGGTACGATTTGAGGCTCAAACCATGGCTCATAGTCCTCAATATAAGGGCGAATCTTGCGTAGGTCGCCGAAGCCGGCGTTGTGCCATATTATCTCCCTGACAAAGCGAAGGTATTCCAAACTTGGGGGATTGTGTTAGCTCATCGTGTAAAGCGACTCTCCCTTGGAAAACTTACATCAAGGCAGCGGCGCAAATGAACCAGCCGCGAATGGGCGGATTGGACTTTCTCTCCACAACATATGGAACATCCGGACTATTCGATACCAGTTAGCACGTCTGTTTATTTTTCTGCGACGCTCAAAGCGACGGCCGCAGTATTGAAAGCTGAGCTTACCCTCTCAAAGGGTCTGGATAGTTCAACAGTCTTTTGGACTGTGACACCGAACCCATTTTTTGTGAGATGATGCAAGGACCATGCAAATGGTGAAAAGTTTAAGTCGTGAGTGCTTGACGCTGCAAGGCAAGATAATACTGCAGAGAATGCGTAGCGTATGCACAAAGATATGGCTTGTTTACTTGCTGCCGTGCATGCGTGTCGGTGCCGAGCGATACGATAAGGCCCGTTCCGTGTTTTTCAAAGTTTCCGAATTCAGGCAACGAGATGCCTGGCTGTTGATGAAGAGTGAACGTTTGGGTAAGAACGACGGTGTTCTTTTGGTTCTTTCAGTTTGGTGTTGATAGCGAGCGGCGTGATGACTGGCACCAGAAGAGAAAGAACGAAGGACACGTAGGGCGTGGGTGAGTTCAGCGACAAGTCATGAGACACCGCGAGTCACGGTTTGGTGTTTGAGAAGAGACAAAGCGTGACGCTGTGAACTTGTGTGTGTGTGCAGAGAATGTGCGTGTGAACAAATGTCAAATGCAACTCGAATAGGAAGTAGGGAATGATTCGTTGCGGTTCGTTCTTATATAAAGAAGGGCCGTTATCAATCCTAAATCTTGTTTCTCTTTCAAGTTTGTTAGTCAGTTGCTAGTCTCGCCGGTAACCTGATCTTTCACCGTCCCTGCATGTTTCATCCCGAGGCTTCCATGGCAAACTGACATCTGCCATAACATCCGCTGTTGTTCGATATCTGACATTTTGAGGATCCCCATGTTGACTCAAGCATTTGCCATGTCTACCTAGGGTCCGTCATTGGTGCCACCATCGCCATTCGCAAAGCAAGCGATGTTGCTATCAAATCGCGATGGCGCCTTGTGAAAATGGATGCTGTGGAATGACGACCGGGAGCGGTCAAAGTCGGATTAAGCTAGTAGTGGGGTGCACCCTTCCGGACTTGTCGCCGGCCTTCTTGTTCCTGACTCCTGGGTTCCCAAGACGTCCGAGCGACACCGTTGATCGTGTCATGCGAAGCATATATGTATCTGTTGTTGTTTTGCCTCATCAATGACAGATGGCAGCTGAGCCGTGATGCATGCATCATTCAAAGCGAGCCGACCCGCCCATCCACGCCTTATTGGTCAGATGTCATTTGAGCCTCATATCATGGTCGACACTCCAGACTTCATAGACCATTGTCCATAGTTCTACCGTCCATTAAACCCAGAAAAGCAGCTCAGGACTTGTTGATGACAGAGTGCTGGAGTACAGCCTCCTTCAGGTCCTCGCTAGATCGTCCCATGGACAAGGTTGGTCGGTCGATGGTTAGGCCACCAGCGAGGCAAAACATCAAGATGAACACCGTCGTCGGTGTAAACTTTCGGGGGTTCAATGTGTCGTTCGCTTGCCCGAAGAATGGGATGAACCATGACCCCCCGAATCCAGCAATACTCGTTCTGTTCGTAGCATGCGACTCCGGCTGTGCAAATGTGGATTTTCCCGTCTTCAGTGAATCAATTGCTGGATCGATGTTAGCGACGTCAGAGTCTGCGAGAGGCCCCTGTTCTTCCGTTCAAGGGGAACTCTTCAGCATCACAAGACGGAGAGCGGAAAATGACCCCGCAGCAGTCTCGACGTGGGGTCTCGTAGCTGTTAACATGAGATGGGATAATGGTGTGTAACTGCACTGATGGCTAACAGCGTCTTAACACACCTGTGGTCCCCCTTCACCTGCAATCGGACTGCTCATTACCCCGGCTGCCCCTGGCTTATCGGGGCCGGTTGCTTGGTCACCCTAGCTTCCCCCGCCCCCACCGATTCACAGCAAGCGACAAGCCCAGCCCAGCGGGAAAGCGCAGGAAGCAGAAAAGCAAACGCTTTCCCATGGTCAATTTTGACTTTGGCTCATCCTCGGGTTGAATTTGGGCACCTCCAGTCAACACATCGACATCGGCTCTACCTACATACGATGAATAGCGAATTCCAGCCGCCTCGTCTTTCTTATTCACCTCATGTTCATGCCACAGAGCGAAACCAGCGGTATTCTACTACGTGCATCCTTTAAGCGACAACTATAGCCTTCCATCTGGGATGGGGGGAGGGAAAAAGAAAAGCCATGTGAAGCCATCAGGCCCAACCTCACATGAGGGAAGGGCTCGGTCGGAGTCTGTTGACTTCCTTCAAGAACAACTCTTTGTAGGTTCAAGCCGGATTGGAGCCCACAACACTTATCATATCATCATGCCCCGGAGTCATTCTCAAAGTCAACTGTTTAACCGTGGATTATCCAACTGCAGGAGGAGTTTCGAGATCTGGATCAGTCACTCATTCTCGCTATTACTCTGGAGCGAAACATCCAAACGGATTATGACGACATCAGGGACATTCTCAAAACACTGGCGCAGACTGCTTCATGTGAGGCCTCGACGTCGTTTGACCCCTCCGGACTGGGCATGTCCATTGAGGGAGTGAACGGCGATGACCCCGACCATAGCATCATGTCCGAGTCTTTGGCTATGGAAAATGCCACAACGATATCCGACTCTATCATCTCCACCGACTCCTCCTCGTCCGAGGACCTCAAATTTTGCGACGCATCAGATCTGAACGAGCTGGATAAGGTCGAGCGACTTCGTCTGGTGTTTCCCAACTTCAAGGAGCACACCCTCAAGTTCGTCCTCAAGCAAAGCGGAGGCGACCTTGACACGGCCTTTGACGATCTTTTGACCCGGCAGCACCTCCATGAGACTGGCCAGCTGCCCAAGGGACTGGATGGCTTTTACGAGCCCCAAAGCAGCAAATCAGCGCGCAGAGGCAAGAACAAGTCCAAGGACCAAGGCAGCAGAGGAAAGGCAAAACTTGCGCTGAACTACGCAGTCGTATTGCCGACAGTGGACAACGAGGAGTTGGAAGGGGCTAAGGGACCCATTCGACCCTCATCATCAACACAGCGCGGTGGCATGTCAAGTACACAGGTGGTTACCACCTCGTATGACAGGGCGTCTACCCTTTTACCAAGCCCAGACACCGAGTACGGAGTCTCCAATCTCTACGCCCAGGCTTCGGCCCTTGCTCGCAAGGGACCATTAGGACGACAAGGCGCCATCGTTTACACCGAACGCGCCCGGGAAGAGGCCCGTGCCGCCGCCGAAAGGATATCGCTGGCATCCGAGCAGCTTGTCGACCAGAAGAGCACGTACTGCAGTATCGATCTACACGGCGTCACCGTTCTTGACGGGGTTCGCATTGCCAAGGAACGAGTCTGGCGGTGGTGGAACAATCTGGGCGAGCACCGCCATTCCAAGGCCAAGATGGAGGGATTCACAGTGGTTACGGGTGTTGGTCGGCATAGTTCCGGTGGCGTCTCGCGTCTTCGACAAGCTGTGGGACTTGCCCTGAAGAACGACGGTTGGAAAGTCGAGACGCTGACTGGCCAGTTTTACGTTACCGGGAGGGTCTGATTGGTTATGCTATGGGGATGAAGCGAATGGGGGTTTGCATATGTTGCTGATGGCCATTTTGGCTCATACGCCTGTTTGGAGGATACCCGGTGTTTAGACCGTCGATGGTCGAGATTAGGAGGTACGGAGTTGGAGCGTTTAATGTTTTGGGTACTTACTGCTTTGGCTGTTTGTCCTATATGCGTTAGGATGTATCGATGATTAAGTAGCGATGATAGCGGATGTATGCTTTGAAGCATATTTCAAGCTTTGCTATTATCATATACTCTTCATAACAACTTCTACGCCTTGTTGTTGCTGTTGGTGATGGTAACCCGAACCCTGAGGTTCAAGTCTCAAGGAACCAACCTTTGCCACCTGCCGTTTCCAGCTGTTGACCAGATCTTGGCAGGGATTCACAGCTGTGAACTTGTCCCGCGTGATCGATCTCCAGGAACAGCATCGGCGTCGCGGCCTCGACCAGGTCTTGTCTCGTCAGTTCTCCTCCCGCCTTTTGCCCCAGTCCGAAACAGCCAATCAGATCAACAGGGCTGTCTTAGCTGCTTGATGACGCATGCACAGCCAAACGGAGGCCACGAACAACGGGCACAGCAGCACTGGCAGGCATCAACTGAACTGAAGGGAAGGATCAGAGCGCGTGCGCGGGAGCTTCCAGTGTCCGTCTCAACCAAGTTCCAGTTTCCATTTCCAGTTCCGGTTTCCCATTTCCCATCATCAATAATCGGAAAATAGAAGTGCTCCGCTATCATCATCGACATTGAGGTCCATCATTCTATTCTCGTCCGGACCAGGTCCTCTACCCACTGGACATCAGTGACATCTCCACACTCGACGGTCAACAAGTTGAAGTCTACGAGCCATTATCCAAAGTGAACCCGAGGACCGTACATATCGCCGATTTGACGACGACTGTTGGTATCGTACCATACGCAGCCTGATACATACTGCATCAATCTCCCGGGAAGAACTTTGGCCGGACCATTATTGAGCGGGAACTTTCAATCAGCATCCAAGCCGCCGAGCGGCAACGGCAACGTCAACAACATCAAAGACGTCCTGCCTTTGATCGATCCGCGATCATGACAAAGTTATCCACGCTTGTCGTGGCCAGCGGCGGGCTCCTATTATCGGGTCTGGGAAGTGTCACAGCCGAGATCTATACGCCAAAGCACGAAGCTGGACGATGCGCCATCAGAGGCCACTGCGGATCCAAGAGTCTCTTTGGAAGCCAGTTGCCCTGTGTTGACAATGGCTTGGCCGAGGAACCAGACGATTATCTCCGCCAACAGCTGGTTGATCTCTGTGGCCCTAAATGGAATACAGGGCCGGTGTGCTGTCTGCCTGAACAGGTAAACACTCTTTCGGCTCGTCGAGTTAACCAAGCAAGATGCTGATATTGACCCTTACTACAGGTTGACTCGCTCAAGTCCTCTCTGTCGACAGCGAACCAAATAATATCGTCTTGCCCGGCGTGCAAAGACAACTTCTTCAACATGTTTTGCACCTTTACGTGCTCTCCCGACCAGTCGCTGTTCATCAATGTCACCAAGACGATTGAGAAGAATGGAAAGACACTAGTGACCGAGTTGGACCAGTTGATTTCTGAAGATTATGGAACCGGCTTCTACAACAGCTGCAAGGACGTCAAGTTTGGCCCTACAAACTCGAGGGCCATGGACCTGATAGGAGGAGGTGCCAAGAACTACACCCAGTTGCTCAAGTTCCTCGGCCAGGAACGCTTCGGTGGCTCGCCTTTCCAGATCAACTTCCCCGTCGAATACTCTGAACCGGACACGAAGCCGTTGCCCATGAAGACCAAGAGATGCAACGACGAGGACCCGAACTTCCGTTGTGCCTGTGTCGATTGCCCCGAGGTCTGCCCCACGCTTCCGGACGTCGAGCAGGCTGGGTCTTGCCATGTTGGCGCCCTGCCGTGCCTGTCGTTTGCTTCGATCTTGACCTACAGCGTCATCTTGTTCACCTCCATTGCTGCCGTAGTCGGCCACATCGCCTGGAAGAGACACGCTAAGCGCAGGAGCGAGAGGCTCCGTCTTCTCACCGATGCGGCGCCCAGCGACGATGAGGATGAAGGAGACTTAACGCAGAATGGGGCCATGATTGACCGCCCTCAAAAGACATACATCATCAACACATGGTGTGATGCTGCTTTTAGCAAGCTGGGATATCTCGCGGCCACGTTCCCGGCCATCACCATTGTCACCAGCATTCTGATTGCTAGCATCCTCAGTATTGGCTGGTTCCACTTCGAGCTTGAGAAGAACCCAGCCCGTTTGTGGGTGAGCCCAACTTCGCCAGCGGCTGAAGAGAAAGCGTTCTTTGACTCCCACTTCGGCGCTTTCTACCGTGCTGAGAAGGTCTTCCTCGTGAACGATACCAACCCCTCCGGCCCTGGACCCGTCCTGAGCCGTGATACTCTCCTCTGGTGGATGGATGTTGAGAAGAGCGTTGCGGCGCTCAAGGGTGCCAATTATGGAAGCAGTTTCCAGGACCTGTGCCTCAAGCCCACTGGTGATGCTTGCGTTGTTCAATCAGTTGCTGCTTACTTCCAAGACGATCCCGACTCTGTTGACCCAGAAGGATGGAAGAGCACTTTGAGGACTTGCGCGGCGTCGCCTGTGGAGTGCCGCCCTGCGTATGGACAGCCTCTTGACCCTAGCATGATTCTTGGCGGATATCCAGAGGACGGTGATGTTGCGGAAGCTTCAGCTATGACTGTTACCTGGGTGTTAATCAATCCTCCTGAAGACTCTCCCGAAGTCGACCGTGCGATGGACTGGGAAGTGGCACTCAAGAACCGACTGTTGGAACTACAAGATGAGGCCAAAGAGCGCGGTCTCCGCCTTTCCTTCTCTACCGAAATCAGTCTTGAGGAAGAACTCAACAAGTCCACCAACACCGATGCCAAGATCATTGTCATCAGCTACATCATCATGTTCTTGTATGCTTCGCTCGCTCTTGGTTCTACTACCCTGTCCTTCAAGGACTTGATCCGCAACCCGGCTGTCTCGCTGGTTGAGTCCAAGTTTACACTTGGTGTCGTGGGCATCGTCATTGTTCTCATGTCTATCACTGCCTCGATTGGTCTCTTTTCCTGGGCTGGTCTGCGGGCTACTTTGATCATCGTCGATGTCATCCCGTTCATCGTTCTTGCTGTTGGCGTGGACAACATCTTCCTGATTGTCCACGAGTTTGAGCGTGTCAACATCAGCCACCCTGATGACATGGTTGAGGCACGGATTTCCAGGGCCCTGGGACGGATGGGTCCCTCGATTCTCTTCTCGGCCTTGACCGAAACCGCATCCTTTGCGCTCGGTGCCTTTGTCGGCATGCCGGCTGTGAGGAACTTCGCCATCTATGCGGCTGGAGCTGTCTTCATCAACGCCATTCTTCAGGTGACCATGTTTGTCTCCGTGCTGACGCTGAACCAGATCCGCGTTGAGGATTCTCGGGCGGACTGCTTCCCCTGCATCCAGATCAAGTCGGCTAGAGTCCATCTGGCCAACAATGGTGCAGGCCAGGCTCCGGGTTACCTCGAGGCTCCTGAGGAAAGTTATCTCCAGCAGTTCATTCGCAAGACCTACGCTCCTCGGCTGTTGGGAAAGAAGACGAAGGCTGTCATTGTCATGATCTTCTTGGGCGTGTTCGCGGCCGGTGTCGCTCTGATTCCTGAGGTTAAGCTGGGTCTCGATCAGCGTGTTGCCATTCCGGATGATTCATACCTGATCCCTTATTTCAACGACCTTTACGAGTACCTCAATACTGGTCCGCCGGTCTATTTTGTCACCAGGGAGTTCAACGCTACTGACCGGACGCAACAGCAGAAGGTCTGCGCCCGCTATACCACCTGTGAGCAGATGTCGCTTCCGAACATCCTGGAACAGGAGAGGAAGCGGACTGAGGTCTCTTACATCTCGACGCCCACTGCCAGCTGGATTGATGATTTCTTCCAGTGGCTCAACCCTGAGAACGAGAGGTGCTGCATGGAACGGCGGAGGCCCTGCTTTGCGAACCGGACGCCGGCGTGGAACATCACTCTTTCTGGCATGCCGGAGGGCGACGAGTTCGTTTACTACCTGAAGAAGTTCCTTACTGCGCCAACGAGCGAGGATTGCCCCTTGGGCGGGCAGGCATCGTATGGCTCTGCTGTTTTGGTCGACTCGGAAAGGGACACGATTCCGGCCAGTCACTTCCGCACAAGCCACATCCCCCTCCGCAGCCAAGAGGACTTCATCAACGCTTATGCCTCTGCTCGCCGTATTGCCAACGAGATCAGCGCCGAGACAGGACTGGACGTCTTCCCCTACAGCATCTTCTACGTCTTCTTCGACCAGTACGCCACCATCGTCTCGCTCACCGGCACCCTCCTCGGCTCTGCCGTCGGCATCATCTTCGTCGTCGCCTCCGTCCTGCTCGGTTCCCTGATCACAGCAGCGGTAGTTACCTTCACCGTCGTCATGGCCATCGTCGACATCATCGGCGCCATGGCCGTCATGGGCGTCTCCCTCAACGCCGTCTCGCTCGTCAACCTCATCATCTGCGTCGGCATCGCCGTCGAGTTTTGTGCCCACATTGCCCGCGCCTTCATGTTCCCGTCCCGCACATTCATGGAGCGCGCCAAGAACCGCTTCCGTGGCCGCGACGCGCGCGCGTGGACCGCCCTCTGCAACGTCGGCGGCAGTGTGTTTTCGGGCATCACGGTCACCAAGCTCCTCGGCGTCTTTGTGCTCGGGTTTACAAGAAGCAAGATCTTTGAGATTTACTACTTCAGGATC
>RANY01000057.1:0-86286 GCA_009805235.1 Neurospora pannonica FGSC 7221 | reverse complement strand
CGCACTTGGCTGCCATCCAGGAGCTGGCGAGGCAGCCGGCCAGCGCGAGCGCTGATGCGCAGTTGTTGGGGTACGTGTTGGAGGGTATTCGGTTGTCGGGCAACACTTTGGGGGCGTTCAGGCAGGCGAGTGCAGTGGATGCGATCAAGGAGGAGGATGGTGGCGAGGTGAGGGTGCAACCTGGTGATAGGGTGTTTGTTAGCGTTGTAAGTTTTGATCCCCCATTCCTTTCCCCTTTCCCTTCGACTCTTTTTGCCCACCAAGAGCAGGATACTAACAGACGGAAAAAAAAACAGAAATCCGCCGCCCAATCACCAACCACCTTCCCCAGCCCCGAGGACGTCAACCCGTCCCGCCCGCTGGACGCCTACAAGATCTTCTTCTTTGGCACGCACTCGTACCTTGGCCACGAGGTCAGCCAGATCGCGCTGACGGAGATGTTCCGCAGCTTGTTCAAGCGGAGTAACGTCCGTCGGGCGCCGGGACCGCAGGGCCAGTTGAAGAAGATCACGAGGGAGTTGAATGAGGAGCTTAGCCAGACTTTCTACCTTAGGGAGGACTGGGGCGCTGTGACGCCGTTCCCGGTGACCATGAAGGTTACTTGGGATGAGTAGATGGAACGGAGGTAGTGGATGGATGATGGATGATGGATGATGGATGATGGATAATGGATGGGGGAGATGATGGATGGGATGACGACGGGGAATTTGATACCATTTCCTTTTGGATGATACATTGTTGGGATGTCTCTGTTTGTAACTGGGTTGGCTTTTCGGAGTCCGTTTGCTTGGAATTTACTTGGTTCTGATCAGTCGACCCTGTCGTTGATACCGATGATGTCCAGAGTGCTCGTGAAATGTCGGAAGGGCTAGAGAGACGGGAACGCAAAATGTGGTCGCGCGTATGGGATTACGAGTGATTCTTGGAATCCCCTGTCTCGGAAAGGACTCTCGCTCGCTTTCGTTGTCTGGGTTGTTCTCTCTCGCAATATTTGATACCAGCTCGGTCTTGTGTTGAAAAGGTAAAGAAGAAATGTTTTGCCATCGGTAGCGCTGACGTACGCTCGTACCCCGCCGTAGGCCCGTCCGGGGATTCCCCGGCAGGTGTTACTCCACCCGGCCCGTGCCGTGCCGTGCCGTGCCGAGTCCGGTACTGTACCCATCGTCACCAACGGGGCTTTTTCAAGTCCCAGTATCTGCGACAGCAATTGTACGTACGTACATATATCATGCCAAAATACTATCCCGATCATTGCAAGTATTAGAATCGCCCTGGCTAGGGATGTTGGATGCTGGGTCGTTGAGATTTTCTCTTCGCACTGGCTAATTCCCCTTCACGGTAGAGGTATCATAACGGAGCTGACGATCTTGTACACGGCTTGAGGTGGGTTCCAATGCTTAGAAGAACTTTTGGTGGAGGATTTGTGGAAGATGAAGCAGATTCAGAACTAGATATCCTAATGAATGAAAAGTGCTAGTTTATTCTTGCTCCAACGCCTTCCTGTTGTGTCCAAGGTTTAGTTAAGACCGCCTATCCGAGTCTAACCTTCTTCTGTGCATGTGGCACTTGCGTCTTTAACTTCTCAAACAGGTCTGCGTCTTCTGTGTAATCACGAAGAACAAGTGTACCAACACAGTAGGTGGCATCATTTCCCTCCTCCAGGATGAGGAAGTAATCGACTCTAACTTCTGTGAGTATCAAAAGACACTCCCATTTTTGTTTGAGTGTCCTCCTGGATATATCCTTAGAGCCCTTGATGTCCAACCGAAAGTTTACTCGGGTATTGTACTTCGTCTCTGACCCGCTATATCTTCGTGGTTGTGCACACCCGTTTTTCATCTCGCATGGGTGATCTGAGTAACCCAATGGATGGTTGAAGCAGAAGCGGAATTTACCACAATGACGACTGCTGCCAGGCTGGAAGCCCAACGTAAGAACAAGCCCTTCGAGCCACAGATAAGTTGTTCTCTCCGGAATGACTCGAGAGCGTTCGACCTCTGTTCCTGATAGTTCAATCAGATCAAACATTGAAAGAAGTGCACCGCTGTCGTCCTCGACTTTGACAGTCGAGCGCGTTCTTGAGTCCGGACTATAGTACAGCTGTTCGAACGTGACTGGCGTCCTCCAACCGAGCCATGGCCAACTTGGAAATTTTTCACGACAGCCAAGGTATTCTGTGTCTGTGGCTGCACGAAGGGGAATCCAAAAAAGACAGTGAAGAAAGAGAGAAGTCGCCCTATTATTCGAAGCTTCGAGGGCCAAGCTGCGATACGTTTCATCAAGGCTTTTGTAAGGGAGCTGATAGCAAGGTACCCCCCAGTAGGTAAGAACAGAGACTCGTGAAAGCAGACCTCGAAGAGCATCCAGAGCATCGGCTTGGAACCTTAGTTGTCGTCTATTATAACCTTGAATGAGTCTAAGGAGACCGTTGACATCTATATCGACTTGGAACCCGTAGCTCAAGTGACGGAACCTCTGTAAAGGCACAATTGTCGATGTCATTGAGCGGTTCCAGTCCAAACCCATATATGACAATGGACTGTTGAAGTCAAAATGGGAAACCATGTGAGGCCTTGGAGTGCTGCTTTCAACCCACGCCCCAAAGGAACAGTGGAAGTACACCTGCTCTTGAGCGAAAATAAGCAGTCTCCGTGAGAGAAGTGCTTCTTGATATGTCCAACCTCTTTTCAACCAAATCGAGGTTTCGAAAGATTGCGGGGTTATTAGAGGCGTGAAGCTTGATAATGTCAATTTGGAAGATGTGAACCGGGGTTGGGGAATCCTTGGGGTGCTGCTGACACCTGGTAGTCCAGATGATGAATCCTCTCCGGAAAATGCCACGATAGTTGCATGAGCTCCTTCGTAAATACGATCCATGTTCCCGATTTGAGCATGCTTGTCTTGCTCGTCATGCTGATCGATGCAATATTGGTCGACCCAAAGATACTGATGGCCAAGCTCCATGACAACAAGCATTGCATCTTCAACAACTTTTGGAGCAATTGTTGGAAGAGCTCGCTGGCTTAGCGGCGAGTTGCCTTGTTTGCCATTGTTATCAGGCAACGGCTTGTCACCCCAAACATAGCTAAGTGCTATGTATCTATCACCAGGCCGTAGATTCACGATATTGCGACTTGTGCAATCAATCGCCCGTATTGGTGGTCCGTGCAGGTGGTGAGACTCCATAGTGTAAGAGCATTTTCGGTGATTCCCACACTCCTTGATCCAGCCACGCAGTAAAGCATAGTTGACAGATGTTTCGTTGACGGGTAAACCTTTGCGTTTCAATGTCGGTTGCCGGTATGACCAAGCCTTCATTGGTGCAAAATAGTCCGACGACGGAGATTGTGGAAGAAACAATGGCGGAAAGCTGTCAATCATCGTTCTTGCTAGCAAATGGTAATCTCGACCAGCCTTCCAATTGTCGGATCCCGAACCGTGATCAACAGCCCACGTGGCGCCCGTGAATTCTATCGAGTCTAACAGATGGCCAAGGTTGTACTTCCGTAGGTGATACAAGTTCGTAGTTTCGCCAGTGAGACTGGGTCGTCTCATGGAGTAGAAGAACCGACATAACGCGCATGGAGAGTCCTTATCGAGAGCGCCGAGAGAAAAGACCGTCTCGCTGGTCATGTCTTTGGATTGTAGACGTGGACCGTTGAAGATGCCGTCGAGATCAAGCTCTTTGCAACGCTGACAAAGATTGGGTGAATCCCCATCCTCTTCCACTTCCACTTCCCTTTGCTGTTGCTGTTGCAGTTGTTGTTCCTGTTATTGTTCCTCTTCCTTCACATGAACGAAGAGGATCCTGGCCATAAATCGCCGACAAGCGGTCGAAAGGCGTCCTTCGCTATCAAAATAATGGCGAGTGCGAGTGCGGTTGCCCCCCATGACGCCAGGAATGAGCGAGAGGTTAGGATGGTTCCGGATTGATGCAGTATGGTAGATAGGTGCCGTGGTGACCGTCAGCGAGGGAACTGCAGTGGTGATGCTTGTGTGGTAGCCGACGCAGGAACAGGCGGTTCACGTCTCGCATATGATGCTGACGACACTTTCGTGATGAATGAAAAGTTGGGTGGCGAAGAAGGATGAAGTCAGTCCATGAGCCGCCTCTGTGTTGATATGTGATCAGAAGAAGGCGCAGTCTTATCAGCTGAAATCAGAGCGGGGACCACATTACGTGGGCGGAACGACCGACGCCAGTCATCCCAAGTCACGAAATGCACGTTTCTCCATCCAGGTACTTAGTCAGACTGCCACCGTCTCGTGGTGGGCATACCAACGACGGGCCAATCGTCAGGTCCAGCCCAATGCTGCATTTGTATTCGTCGTGAGCTGAGAGGTCCATGCTGGTGGCTTGACAATAACGAACGAGAAGTGGAAATAAACCGAAGACCATGAAGAATGAGCGCTTCAAGTGGAAGTTGATGGAATAGCACTTGACTTGCGAGGTTGACTGGTCCAAGTTTCGAGAAGACGAGAAACTCCCAAAGACCCAGCTTAAGTACCCGAAAATCGACAACCTGGGTTGGGTATGAGCGAAGCGTTCCTTCCGTCGCACAGCTAAGGCTCACCACTTCCCGTGGGTGATGGTGAGGCTTTCCTCCCAGCACTCAGCCACTCAAGGGCGGCGGCGCACACCCACGGGTACAATAGGTACGATACTGCTTTGTTTGTTAGCGTGGTTCTTCTGCTGAACAGAGGAAACCTAGAGCCCTCATTAGTCTCATAAGAGGGAAACGGGTCTTAGGTTGAAGAGCACTGACAAAGACTAGGGCTCTCATTCAACGCTTTAAATGGAAGCATCTCTTCGTCCTCTCAAAGAAACCAGCGCTGAATTGTACCTAGGTTCAGGTATTCCGTCAGGGAACATCAACGTCAACCACATTTAACGCCCTGCACTCGACCGGGTGAAGATCCTAGGCCATTCTTCAACTCACTCCAGAAACACCATCAGTCCCATCCACGGTTTAATTCTCCTATTATGCGCATCGTCAGCAATGAAAGACCCACGACGCAAAAACACAACGCTACCTCTACATATTCTCATCATGCACTATGTACAGCACTTTATCCGTCTCCTTCTGGTAAAAACAATATATACCGACCATACCCGACCATATTGAACACACACAACATGTTACAAACAACCCAAACAAGATCAAAACACACACATCTCCACAAACCATTACACCCTACATATAACCATACCTCTCCCTCGCAGGAGCAGGCACCGGACACAACGGATTTCTCCCCGTCCCCTTGGGCACCAACCACTTAATCACCATCCTCCCCTCACCCTTCCCCTCTCCCTTCCCCTCCCCCTTCTCCTCATCCGGATCCTTCACCAACTCCACCCTCGACTTAAGTAGCTTAACAGCCTCATTAATCCTCTTCACCTTCATCTTCGCCTCACTCGTACTCTCCTTCTCCTTATCCTTCTCATCCACCTCTTTCACCACCATCAACTCCTGCAGATACGAAACCGCCGATCTTTTCTCCTTATTCTCCACATTGATATCCACCCCGCGACTAAGCGGCTTGATCAAATGGCCCAGCGACTTGAGCATCTTCCTGTCGGGGTCGGCGACCAGGCCCTTGAGCAGCATTGACAGCGCCGTGTCACGGCTTTTGTTCAGCAGGGCCGGGTCGGCGCCGGCCTCGATGAGGGCACGGACCATGTCGCTGCGCGTCTTGGCCTCGTCCTGCTGGTTGGTGATGGGCCACTTCTCCTTGATGGCCGGGTCGAGGTTGACGGCCTGGTGGAGGTAGGGGTTGGCCGGGGCGTGGGGGTTGCCGCGGATGGGTTGCTTGGAGAGCATGTACTTGACGACCTTGACGTGGCCGTAGCGGATGGCGGTGTAGAGGGGTGGCATGTACGTGGTGGCAGTGGTGGTATCGGATTCTTTCTTTTCCAGCTGGTATGGACAAGGCCTGTGGAGGTCGGCGCCGGCGTTGATTAGATGAGCGATCATCGGTTCAGAAAAGTGTAGCCGTCTGGGGTGGCGGAGGATGTGCAGCAGGGCTTCTTCGAGCACGGCCTTGTCCCGAAGGACGGACGGCTCGACGGCGTGGACGGTGACGTTGACAGCCTCTATCAGCAACTTGTGCAGGTCATAGTCAATGCTTTTCTTCATCAATTTTATCTTTTCGTCGAGGGTCAGGTGCATGCGATGAAGGCCACGCTTGGCAAGCTTTTCGGCTGCCGAGAAGCATTCACCGTTCTCAGCGCCTTTCTTGATCAGGTCGAGTAAAAGGGTCTTGTCGGAGGTGAGGTGATGAGAACTGTCGATATCAAGAAGCAAATCATATGAAGAGGCCGATTCAGGAGCCCCATAAGTGGCGTAGAGCCTGGGAGAGGTGGCCTCGGCTATCATTAGATAGTATTTTCGGAACTCCCTGGGGCTCAAATGCGAGCCGAGGGTGGGACCGTGGAATTGGACAAGGAGATCAGCAGCGCGGCCGTAATCCCATTTGAGTGCGTTCTTCATAACGGGGGTGCAGTCCTTATCGCGGATGCATGGGTCAATACCAGCGTCAAACAGCAATCGGACGATGCTGCAGATGGCGTCGGTTGCTGTTCCTAGTTCGTAAGCTCTCCTGGGCCGAAAGACGAGGTGCAACGCGGTACGTCCCTGTGAGTCCTGATGGTTGACAGGAACGCCAGCCTCCAGAAGCAAGCGCACAATCTCGGGTGCTTTGTCTGGCCGGGAACTCGATGGGAAGCACTCGGCGAATGTGGTCCAGGGCTCCTCGCCAAGTGGGTGATAAAGGGCGGCCATCAAGGCGTTTCGACCATTTTTATCATGGACAAGGGGATTGGCACCAGCTTTCAACAAGGCTCTGACTGCTGAAGTGACGTGAAACTGTGCAGCCATGAACAAAGGGGTCTCTCGGTTGCCGTCGTCCCAGGTTTGGTCAATAGGCGTGCCAGAAGCCAGAAGCTTTTCTATCAGGGCTACGCGTTCCAAGGCTGTGGGCTCCTCGGTTCTGGCCAGTCTGAAAGGTGCCGACCGAACTGATGGGGTCGAGTAGTAGTCGTCATCCTTTGGTCGAGGGGAGGTGCAGCATACGTGGAGAAGCGGGATCTTCTTGATGCCATCGCCAGCTTCGTCGTCTTCGTCATCCGCTTCGTCCAGACGGTGCCGTCTGCCAAATGTCAATTGATTGAACTCGAGTTGCTGCTTGACATCTGCACCCAGCTCAATGAGCTTCAAGGCGCGATCGTAATGGCCGAGGTAGCAAGCTTCGCCGAGAACTGTCGTCTTGGCCTTGAATTCCCATAGGTCCACCTCGAACTCCTTGTCTATGTTGGCGCCCTTCTCAATCAGGTAGGGGACTACCGTGTCCCAATGACCCTTGGCACAGGCAAAGTACAGAGGCGTCAGGCCCATGTCGTCTTCGACATCGACCGTGGGCCAGGTGGCCTTGCCTGCTTCGACAATGTACTTGAGCATTTCCAGGTTTCCTATGGAGGCAGCCTGGTGGAGGACGGTGAAACCCAGATGACCCTTGGGGATATTGTTAAGGGCACCGCGCTCAATAAGAAACTTGGCGGTGTCGAAGCGGGAAAAACACATGGCTAGATGGACAGCAGGCCAATATGAAGCTTCCAGGTTCTCGCGCAGTGTGCCGGCAGCCTCGAGTTCGCGCGTTTCCCACAGCGAGAGGGGCGGGCGGCAGGAGCAGTACCACTCTGCCTCGAGATGGATGTTGGCACCGTGCTCCAGCAGCTTTTCGATGACGGCGTTATGGCCCTCCTTGGCAGCTATGTGAATGGGGGCACAACGGCGTGTGATTCCCCTTGAGCGTATGTTGTGTACCCATTCCTCCACCTCGCTATCTTCATCCATGAGGTCATCGTCATCCTCTTCGTCGTCTTCATCGTCATCGTCGTTGAATGGGTTGTGGTTGTGGTTGGCAACGGCTTGGAAAAGGTTACCCAGAAAGGCGCCAACAAACCCTCCTCCGGCTGGAGGGGGGAAGGGCAAGGGACCATCAGGCTCCGAAAGGGGTTCAGTGTCGGAACCATGGTCATCTTGGTCATCTTCGGGGTGTTCGTTCTCAAACAGGTCGAGAAGGGGGTTGGAGTGGCCGGATAAGTTGGGAGGCGGGTTGGGGCGGGGATCCCACGGGGCGCGCATGGTACCTATTATATCGTGAAGGTCGCGGTAGAGCTCCGGGGTGGCAGGGTTGCCGTAGTTGGTGTTGGAGGAAGAGGACCAGTTCCAATCGTCAAAGTCGGAGTTCTGGTTGGGGGCGGCGGCGCGTTCGAGGATGCAGACAAGTTCCCAGGCCTTGCGGGAGAGAACGAACTCGAAGAGGTAGTCTGGTTTGGCGCCGGCGCAAATGGCCTTGTCTAGCGTAGATGGGACTCCATGTCGGGTAGCCCAGAGAAGAGGTTGAGGGTCGCTGCCGGGCTTGACTGCTCCGGTGTAGAGGATGTTGTTGATGATGCAGTACAGCCGTTGGTTTGTTCGGGCCAGCGCCGAGAGATCGCATGGTCTGGGGAGATGGGCGGCGATGAGGTAGATCAGCTCGGTTGGCAGATCAGGGAGTCGTGGGGGTGCCATGGCTGTCGAGTATCTTGGGATGCGATGTCGAGGCGAGGAGGACGAGGTCTACTCTTCCGAGGGAGAAGGAGAAGATGGTCGAGCAAACGGATCGAAAATGACTAGTATACGGTGCTGCGGACAGTGCCCGTGTAAGTCAGATACTTATGCAGCTGTACCACGGAAGCAGTGCGTTGGTCACCAATGTCTGCGCAGATGCAAAGGCACTCCGGAGTGAGCCGTCAAATGGCGTAATGATGGCCCAAGGCTGCCGCTCTGCCTCGATCAGAACTGTAACCGATGCAAGAACGGGCAGAAATGGGCATCGGATCGGTATAAGTCACAAGAGAGTCGCTGGATAGCCACGAGAGAGAGAAGCAATCGGGGTAAATTGTCGAGATCGGGTAGGTGGTACAAGTTGACTGACTTCCGGGAGTTAGGATTGTAGACTTAAAGTGTTCAATTGTAACGCGACGCGGGGTCCAAGGACACGCTAAACTCGAACAACTGTGCGAGCTCACGTGCTGAATCATCATCAATCTCGCTTATCTTATCACCCTAACGCTGCTACTGCAAAAGTAATAGCATCACTGTTAGTAGAGCGGTCCACTGAGAGGTCGCTGTAAACAACTCCCCACTGTATCTTCCGACGTCATCATTTTCAATCAAAACACAAACGGGCACCAGAAACTCACATTGGACACTCGGAAAAACCAACATCTCACCACTCTCTGCGCCTTCTCAGATTTGCGCCACCGCCTCTGGTTCTGTTGAACTTTTCATGATGACTTCTTTCTTAAATACGACCCGATGGCAAGGAACTAAATACTCACGGAATAGAGCACCTTTGTGTTGCACACGATGTAGCAAGGATGGAAATCCTGGCTGGAATCGGCCATGTAGTTGGCTATCCTCTGTTGTCCGACTTCTTTCTTTTCGCCTTTCCTCGTTTTCTTGGCCAAGTGGGTCGCTGAAGTCGGCGGCGAGGAGGTTGGTGCCGGGTGAAACATCGGATGGGCAAATAGAGTACGAAATGAGGAAGAAAGTATGTTCAATATCTAACCTTGGGTTGAGATCACGACAAGGGAAAGGTTCAGCAAGCCTTAGTCAAAGTCAACAAGACATCTGTCCACCACGTTGTTCAGCGTGCACGAGTATCACAGTATACGTATGCAGGCTACCTCTTGGGAAAAAGCATCATCCGTGTTAATTTTCCTACTTCCGCGCCATAACCGACGACGGTCCTTTCAACCACAACCCAAGCAGTCGATGGTAGGGAGTGAACTGAGAATATCTTCAAGAAGCCGAATAGGGTCTTCCGTGACAGGCTTCCTTGACATCCATAATGAACAGCAAAGTAAGCACCAAGATCCATGCGCCCGGAGACAGCCGGCTTCCCTCTTATTAAATAAGCCATTGACATCAACGTAGGGAACCCATATGGCCATCGACTAGCCTAGTTTGCCAATAGAAATACTACACGACAGGTAGGAATGGAGATTTGGCTGACCGTTGCAGTATCAAGAAGTCCGGAAGCGGAGATTGGGAAGGCATAATTGAGCCGCAGTGCCAAACACTGGCTCGTGGCGGACTGGATAGACGTGATTGATGAGATGTCAACCCAAGGCACACTGGAAAGAGCGTGACATTCAGCCTCATACAAGCCAACCGCAACACGTGGCACCACTCCCGAAATCGCCGGGCGATCGGCCCCACAATTCCGTAGGCGGGGACCGGAATCGGACACGGCACGGTCTTGGTGGGTCAAGTGGGCCGAACAACGCCGGATGTCAGGCACGCCTGCTACGGTTATAGCAGGTGCACCGCAGGTGCACTGCACAGGTATCGCATAAGGTAGTTGTCATTACCAGCCGTTGCCTGCATTCCGTTGCAGCGTTGTACTGACACCAGAGCACCGACAAAGTCGAGACGCAGCGAATCTATATCATAAGAGTGCGTTTGTTCTCCCACTGTCCGCAGTAGAAAGGGTCGATACTGTGGTTTTTATATTGTTGACAATAGAAAATGATTCGCATTTACATCTCTTACAGTATAAATTAAAGAATTAGACCGCTTTATTGTAGCCTCGCTCAGCCTTACTACTAAACGTCTGGGTTAGGGTTGTATATAACTAAAATTTTCGATTTTCATAGCCATAACAGTATAGCATATACATGCTTTTTTCTGTAGTATGTGCAGTATAGCCAGCTTTTGATGCCTCCTGCACCCTATAAGTGCCCTATAAGTTCCAGGGAGCTCAGTACACCCGGCTAGCGCTCGAATCCTTATAACCTAGTATAAGAACGCTATCCCTCATCGCACTCGAGTCTTGTAGTACGATTATAGTATAAAGGGGGTCTAAATGGCTATACTGCGGTTTTGATAGATGGTTAGAGCTTTTCCAGTATAGCCTTATATTGCGAAAGCTTTATACTGCTGACAGTGGGATAACAAACGCACTCTAATAGTTATAAAGACTCCTCCGTCGACGACTCACTCTCTTCCTTCGGCAGCTCACTCTCCTCTGTTGGCAACTCACACTCAATGATGCTCTCCACACCATTACCAACCGGGTAAAAGCCGGTGACCTTGAGCCCGGCATCTTTCTCCAACAACTGCACCCACTCATCCTTTGTCCTCTCCTTCGCCGACACCAAGCACGACATCATGACATCCAAGCAAGTGCTCTCCCAGTTCGCACCCACGTCAGAGATGACGTTCTCGTTGATCAACAAGCGCGAGTACCCCGGCTTCATGGCCGCCTTGACGTTCTCCAGTATGGGAATGCACTGCTTATCCGGCCAGTCGTGCAGGACCGAGTGCATGTAATACGCGCGGGCGCCTATCGATTTCACGTGTTAGTGTCCGATCGAACAATCCAGGAATGGAAGTCAAAGAACTCACCCTTAACCGGCTGCTCCGTCAAAAAATCATACGCCATCCTCTCAATATCCTCATCCAACTCCTCCTCCTTTACCTGCGCAACCACCGGCTCCAAATCCTGCAGCACTAGTCTGCCCTTCGCATCAGGAAAGGCATCCCTAAATTTCTGCAAATCATGCCCAATGCTACCACCAATATCCACCAACAACACCGCCGTCTCATCCTCAGCATCAAACCCCTCAAGCAAATTCTCCTCAACGGGGTAAAAGTCCTCGTCAACCCACGTGGGCCGGCCGAACGCGTACGACCCCATGTGCGTGTTGAACTGGGCGCCCATGGGTGCGTAGGCCGGGTCGTGGCACAGCTCAAAGAAGTTCTTGGTGGTGTCGAAGGCGAATTGGGTGTTGCTGTTGGTGATGGAGGTCGGGGTGGTGAGGTTGGTGGATTTGAGGTAGGAGGGGAAGGAGGCGACGCAGCGGAGGACGCCGCCTGTGTTGCCTGGTCCGGTGCTTTGGGAGGTGTCAGTCTATGCTCTCCCGTCTTCAACAACGAAAATGGAAAAGAAAAAAATAAGAAGGAAAGAAACTCACAACAAAGGATATGCGACACCCAGCCTCTCAATCCCCAACGCCTTACAAAAGTTCGTCGGCTTATACTCATCCTTCCCGACCTCAACAATATGTCCCATAGCAGCTACATGCTTCAACAACCGTCCCAAATATGCCTCCTCAAAGCCCGTGTGCTTCGCAATCTCCTTCACCGTCTTGGGGCGATCATCCTGTCCCAGGTACGCCCATACGCCTGTATCCACGCCGATGGACAAGGCAGCGAAGCAAGTCGTGTCAGCCCAGCACTGGCGGATCATGGTCTCGCGCGGCTTTTCGAGGGCCAGCACCAGAGCGCGGGCGGACGAGAGGAGAGCGAGCCGTTTGGCGTCGTCGGAGGGGGAGGAGATGGCCGCGATGCCTTGGGTGAGGATGGTGGAGAGGAGGGAGGGCACAGAGGAGAGGTCGTTGGGTTGGTGGATGATCGATGGGTCGATGGGTTTGGGTTCTGATACAGGGGCAACGGAGACGGAGGAGATGGATTTCCTTGTGCGGTGACCGGCGGTACGGGCGCGGGTGGGGGATTGGACGGAGACGGCCATTGTGACGGTTGTGGTTTGGTGTGTCACTGACAACTGTGTGTGCTTTGGGTGACTGAGATGGACTGGATGAAACGAGTGGATGGGACGGATGATGATGAACAGGATGAGCACACTGAAAGATCTCACTCTCTTTTTGAGGATGGCAGAATATGGGAGGAGATATATCTGTATCATGAACGGAAAAAGGAGGTTGCTCGCTGCCGGTCTCCGAACACCAAACTTCATGGCTGGCTTGCTCCGGATCTTTGTCTCCATTGCATGGGGATGGCAACGCAAGAAGTCGATGTTGTAGCGAGCCCACACTCAAACGCTACCTCAGATAACACGGATGCCACCCGCGCCATGTGGGCTTGTCCATCCATGTGTGGTTCAACCCGATGGCGTACATACAGTATCGCTATCTCTCATCCCAGAAGGGCTGCCATGCCGGGCCGAGGGGGTACTGGGAGCAATCTTAATAATCGGATGTCGCGGAGTCTAGACTATTGCATGGCTGGCGATTGATGACGTTTTCTGTGTGGATGTGGGAAAACACCAGGCCCAGGGCCCCTGCGAATCTGGGAAGTGGGAGCTGGCCAGGAATCCTGGATGCCTCCTCAGGGTCAATGTTCGCAAACTCATGGCGAACATGGAATAGCACGTTTTGCGGGGTTGATTTGAGGGTCTGGGGCGCTGCGGGAGGGTTGGAGAGAGGGGTGTCGCTTTGCCTGCTTTGCCCACAGTTATCATTCATGATGCCGTGGACTTTTTTGGGTTGTTCCTGATGCCCTGGTGTGCATCAGTTTCCTCGAATTGGAACTGGGTGCGTGATAACCAAACCACGGCCACGCAAAGAAACGCAGGAGAACCGATGCTACGGAGGAGAACGTTTATCGAGATGAGAGTTTCTTGCAACCTAGAACTCAGCTGCATGAACGAAGCAACCCAAGGCCGTTCTTTCCCGTGAAAGGACCTGCAGAAGACGAAAGCAAATGATCAGTGACGGAGGAGGTTCCCTTCCGGTACCGGTGGAGCCGCAGAGTAGTAGTCGCAAAGGCAACAATGAGGCAAGTGAAGCGCGGTGATTGCAACCGAGGACCCGAGCTCATTGTATGTGACAACACGAAGGAACGACTCGACTCAACGAACGGTTATGTCGCACAGTGTGGTTATAAGGGTTGGGGGCAGTAAACAAAAGTTACAGCACGGTGTTACATGCCGCTCAACATTCGATTGTGCAGTCATAAAATTCATGATGGGGTCAAGCGAACTGCGAACGACAAGGGCGACAATGGTCGACAAGGGGCATCAGAGACATCTAGAGTGTCATCGCGCCGGTGGCATTTCTTCCAAAATCTTCCGAGAACAATCGATCGAACGAAGGCCCCTTGCGAGATGCCATTCTGTTGCTTCGGAAGTTGATCAGTCATTCGTGGCTTGACCCAGATGCCCAAATCCCAGGACGCAAGTACACCTCTGCCGGCATATAAATGGTTAGCTCGGTACAGCCACTCTACAACATTCAAGGGCTTTAGTGTGAGCAAACTGCCCATCTTTTGTACGAAGATTAAAGTTATCGCCACTTTGCAATTCACCGCGCTAACGTTTTAAATGCCGGCAGAGATGTACAACCTCTCTCTCATTCTCACCGCTCCAATTATCTTTTTCCCGGTGTCCCAAGTTCGCGGTTGCTTTTTCACATTCCTTTGCTTGTTCGTTTCGAAGTCCTCTCACACAACTCATAGAGCCTCTCTGCAAATGTTTGCGATACCCTCACTGACGTCTGTGTAACATTCTTACGGCGAAGCCACAAGCCCTCGACCCCTTCGAATCGAACTCCTCCAACTGCTGATCGCGGATATTTATGAGCCTGACAGCGGGAGCGCCCGCGCCGCACTGTACCGGATGCATCTTCCGACCGGGTCGATACCGGTTCGGGTTTACATAGGTCCTGCTCCCGCCAAGAGCACCGGCGCCAGGCCGCGATCCCGGTCCGCGCTCCGTGGTCCATGTTAGTGATACGGTCCGCGGATCGTTGCCGGATGGAGGACCAGCATCAGGTCACCCTGTGGAAATTCGGCGGAATATTCTCCCATTGGCTTTGGGGGTGAGAAGGACCTCGTGGACGTCAACCACCGGAAAAACAACAGACTGAAACCTCGCGGAACGTGGTATTTCATGCCGATGAGGTTCGAAAAGCAACTTCCTCAAACAAATGGAACCCGTCGACATCGTGTCAAGGATGTTTGTCCTTACCCCCTGAGCACCAAGGGAAGGATATCCGTTCCAGACGGTTGGAGAGAGGGTAGTCGAACCGAGGTAGCATTGTGATTTGGAAGAAGCAAGAGAGACCCAGAGTTTGTCGGTTTCTGGTTCTGCGAGTAGGAAGGGGGCCGGAGTTGCTTTTGATGACACCACTGCACGCAGAGGATTCCTTTCCAGAACAACTTCTTCAAGGGTCGATCCTTGTCGATAACCTGGTACCGTAACCAGGGGATTTTTGCCATTGTGTTCACTTCGCCACGAGGACTCGAAGTCTTCTGTCCGACACTCGGGTTAGCCGCTTCACTGGGAGGTCCTGGAAAGAGCAAAAAGCGACATATTACCAGGACAACATGGAACCACAAGCATTCTCTCCGTCTCGGTCCCGGTCCCGGTCCGTTAGCGAGAGCGAACCTGTGAGTCGTGGTTAGTCGACGGGAGCTGCGAGAAGCTGAATCCGGGATCAGTTTCCACTCAAATCCTCCTTCCTCCATTCCATGCCTCCACTCCCCGGATCACCGGCCGCACCAGGGCAACCAAGTCGCCCATCGTATCCACCGCAGTGATCGGATAGATGATCAGTCCGCCCCCGGGCGTGGGGTGTTTGCCTATCTCGCGTCATTTTCTTCATCAAGAACCCCAACATACACAATACAAAAGTCGCAAGGCCCAGTCCCTGAGGGCTGAAGAAGAAAAGGGTCCCTGATCCCTTCTCTCAACCCAGACTAGGACAGACCAATGACCAGACCAGGACAGGCCCCCGCGGACTCGCCTTCATGCCAGGTCTTCAATTTAATCACCTGCGGGTGCCAGGGGCTCAACACCTGTTGTTGGTTACAGAGAAGTGGGTATGCCTTGGGTTCGGTTGAGGAATCGAGGGTTAAGGTTACACTCTGAATCTCTCAATCCTCGCTTGCAACCCGCGTTCGCAAGTACAACCCTCGAAAGACCGAGACTAGAAGGTGTTTTCATGAGACGACAAGCAACAGAAGAAGCAAGCTGTACTAGGTATATTTGCTCTGTATTAAACCATTGCATGAGAGTTGACAATGGCTAATAAACGCCACATGGATGCCTTTCTTCCAAAAAGCCTCTTTATGCAGGCATCTCATGCACTTCCAAGACGTTTTTGTGGAAGCCATCAATGTCATGTCATGATGGAAGTGGCATGGCATAAGACACGACTAAGCAAACACTTCGTCCAGCTTGTTGTCTTACTTCCACAGGAAGAATACCATCTTGACACACAGACAGTCAGTCAGTACTCAGTGCAGCGATGGCTGACCCAGCATCAGCTCCGCCAGCCTCTGGAAACCAAGGGCTGTCTGAGACGTACATCCAGGCCAACAAGGGCCCGGAGATCATCGCCATCATCACCACCATCGTTGCCGTCAGCACCGTCTTTGTGTTTGCTCGTCTCTTTGTGCGGACGAGGATACTGGGGAAGCTGGAGGTGGATGATTGTTTGATCCTCCTCGGAGCAGTTAGTCTCTCTCTCTCTTTTCCCTACAACATCTGCCAGCCAGTCAGTCATCATTCGTCATCATCCAAGGCTAACCTCTCCCACCTAAACCTCAAGGCATGTGCATGGATCTGCGTCGGCATGACCATCGCCTCCGTACACTACGGCTTCGGCAAGCACTTCGACGTCTTAACCCTCGACGAAAAGCAGCAGATGATCAAATGGACCTTCTTCAGCTTCACGCCCAGCATTCTCGCCTTCACCATCCCCAAGTTCGCCGTCGTGTCTCTGCTGACGCGGCTACTGAACCCGAGCCGGTGGCACCGTGTTTTTCTCTGGGTGTTGGTCGGCACTTGCCAGGTGGCTATCCTTGGCTGCGCCATCATCTTGTTTGCCCAGTGCACGCCTTCGCGGGCGCAATGGGATTTCTCGATTACCAATGCGAAGTGCTGGAGTCCGTGGTTGTTGGTGAGGTATTCGATGGTTGCTGGATGTAAGTAACGACTGCCATCCCGTGTCTTCCAATTTGCGTGGCAAGTAAAAGACCAGACGAGAGGAAAGTCTAACTCACCTTTCCCGCCCGCAGGTTTCTCCGCCCTTACCGATCTTTACCTCGCTGTTTACCCCACTATCGTCCTCTTCAAACTGCAGATCAACAACAAGAAGAAGATGGCCCTCTGCTTCGCCCTGGGCATCGGATCCGTCTCGGCAATCGTCTCCATCTACAAGTCCACTCGTCTGCCCTCTCTCGCCGGGACTGATTTCTCCTGGGATACCACCGATCTGGTCATCTGGTCCCTGTAAGCTTCCACCTCGAGCCTCTCGGACCGTTCCCCACGTCCATGCCTGTCCTGCCCGTCCTACTTGCCTGGGTTAGAAGTACCTCCAGACCCAATGCGGAGCTTCTAGCCCAGAAGAGTACCCGCCCTACCACATCCTTCATCTTAACCTCCAACCCCCCGTCCGTCCAGTCCATCTCACTAACCTCTCCTCCCACCCCCACAGCATCGAAGGCAGCACCATAATAATCGCCTCCTGCATCCCCCTCCTCCAACCGCTCCTCGACGTCCTCATGGGCCGGCGCACCCTCTGCAGCACCCCACAATCAGGCGGCTACAAGTCCAGTGGAGCCTATTACGGCCGGCACACACACACGCGCGACGGCTACCACAAGCAGCTGTCCAAGTCCACCGACGTGGAACTCCAAGCCGGCAGCGGCAACAAGTCCAAGAACAATAGTACTTTGAGATCAAAGGTAGCACACCCAGACGATGATCTACTAAGGACCGTCGTGGCGCCGGCCGAGTCGGATACTTGTTCTGCTGCCGAAGTGGGAGAGGATGGGTATACTCATAACTTGAAGGCCGAGAGTCAGGAGAGTATTTTGATCTTGATGGGGCATGGTCAGGAGGCAGGACATGGGCATGATGGCAAGGGACAGGTGCAGGTACACGTGCAACAGCAAAAGGGTAATGGAAATGGAATTGACCGCTCACGGTCCTCGGCGGGGACGGTGACGGGGGTGGTGATGAGTGGACATGGAAACGGCAATGGGAATGGGAATGGGCCTGGCGGTGCGGCTCCCACTCCGGCGGGAATGATTATGAGGACGCAAGAGGTTACGATGACTGTTGAGACGCATGGTGGGTTTGATGCCGGGCATGGTGGTGATATGGGAATGGGGAATATGCCTGCTTATCCTGCTAGGGCGGCGAGGTGGTAAAGCTCAAAGCATGAGATGAGGACATCGTGGAAGGAGTAGGTGAAGATTTGAAGCTGGCGAGCAGCGCCTGTGGTTGAATTGAACAAGTGACTAACCAAAAGGGAGGGAAGGCGAGGAGGAGGTCAGGAGGAATATGGGTTGGGAAAAGGAAAGATTCGCGAACGCAAAAGTTTCCTCCAAGGATGCATACGTTTGGAGACGAAAAGGTGGGATAGAGATACGAAGAAAGAAAGGTCGGAAGACCAAAAAGACGACGAGGATGAAGAAAAACATACTTCTAGAGCAGCATGATGGTTTCCTTCTTTGGTTGATCCCTTTTGTTCATAGAGGTACAGGTACCATACATGTACCAATATTTTGCTTTTAGTTCAGGCGAACAAGAAAGCCTGCATCACATAATGAATCTCGAACACCCGCACAGTGAAGGTTCCACGGGGACTTGGACCGATATTGAGGGTGGATGTACACCTGGTACCTATTACAGTTTTGATGCCAGCTTCTCCTCATACTTCAATCCAACACTCGCTCGACTCACGTGTCCACCACCCATCCCCCACCGGCAATTCTTCTAACTCCCGGTCTTTCTTCTCGAACCAACAGTTGATGAAATTCCCTTGGCCCTCCCTCCTCCATTAAATCCTCAGCTGCATTTAGCAAGCGCAGGAATGTATCTCCTGTTGGTGAACCTGGCTGGGCTTCCTCTTGGCTCGCAAGAAATCCATCGTTGGCCATGCAGCCAGCGTATCAGACGTATGCCATCGAATAAGGAAAGATATGTCGTCTATCAAGGTGTCACAACTGACAAACAAAGCATGCGAGGTAATATCCCCACCCAAACCGCTGGAACGGAAGTCTCAATCCCATTACTACGCTCTTTTGGCCTTCATGTGCTGCCGTCTGT
Source organism: Neurospora pannonica FGSC 7221 (assembly GCA_009805235.1). Taxonomy (NCBI): domain Eukaryota; kingdom Fungi; phylum Ascomycota; class Sordariomycetes; order Sordariales; family Sordariaceae; genus Neurospora; species Neurospora pannonica. The sequence goes on along the minus strand of RANY01000057.1, from coordinate 67,377 downwards.
CGTGACTGTGACGGGTGTCTTCATATATGAAATGTGTACTACACTGAGGTCTGGGGTGTGTAGTATCCGTTCGTTGTCCAATGGGGTGGAACCAGGCGGCATCTATACCTGTATCGTCTCAAACGACAACTGGAACATGATAACCAACAGGTGTAGAAGCCCGGATATGAACTAGATATGGGGTCCAAAACAGGTCAGTCGGATGATCCATACAACGACGAGAGATACTGTGGAGGTAGGTAGGGTATCTACCATCCCAAAGGCCAAAACACAAGAGAACCAGACTGAATCAACGAAACAGCTCCTCTCGTCACTTGCCCGTCACAAACCCAGGCCAAGCAGTGCCTTAACTCAAGGGCCTACAACTAGTTGCATTCAGACGGCACAGAACTCACATCAAGCCGCCAACAACATATCACGTCCCGCAGATCATACCTTAGCGGAGGAGGCTGCCCAAGAGCTGCCCCCAAGCTGATTTTCCCCCCAGCTCGCTAGCCGCCTTCCGACAGAGGATAAATTCCGAGCCGGCGAACATCACACGGTGAGATGCGATACCTATATGTAATGCCAAGGGCCAACCAAGGTCACTTGCTTGCCTGTCCAGCAAAGGGGCAAGACAGCGAAAAGCGGTTTTGGTCTGTCTCACTCCGCAAGTTCGCATTCGTTCAGCGTGAGCCCAGCGTGAAGCCGTGAACCCAGCCAGCACGCCGCGCCAAAAGAGGCGGAAGCCAACGTTGAACGAAGCGACAAGCGAGAACTGGGGGAGATCTGTTTTTGGTTGAATATCGGCATTTGTTTGCATTCTGGGGATTTTGCGTTTCCGTCTGGTGGCCGCCAGAACATTGTGGTAACTGGCAGGACTGGTACCTAAGTGGGAGTAGGTACAAGTGGGTCTGGGGTCAGCGGTTCCCGTTCACGGATGGCCGGGTGGTCGGCTGTGTGCCGAGGCAGCAAGCAGGCTGCCATTAACACCGACGTGCACTGCACTGCACTGCACTGCACTGCACCCGACCAGCCCCTACCCAACCTCTACTAGTGAGGTAACGGGAGGTCGCAAGTGTGGTCCCTGTTCCTGAACATCATTTTTGCGCTCTCCTTTGAACTTGCTTGGTTCAGGCTTTTCCGGTCTCTGGCTGGAGTTCAAGGGCTCGTGGCAGACGCCGGACCATGATGTGATGAAATGGGATCATCATGACTGTGTGAAGCTGTGAAGTTACCGGTGACCGGTGACCGGTGAGTATGGTAATAAACTCTCCCGTGGCTAGTTGTCGTCACGTAAGTCGACAGCTGGGTTAGGTGCCTCTACAAGTACACCTCATGAGACCTCCATGTGAGATCCAGCCCAGTCCAGGGTTGTTGGACTCTTCAGACTCCAGGTCGAACTTGCTCCTTTCCTGGTGCTTTCTGTCGTGTAACATAATCTCTAGCGGCAGTTCCATCTAATCTGTTAGCCCTTTAACATTCTGTCTGATCATTCATCATGACGAGGTCTTCATGTCGAGCTACAGCACGCTTAATTCGCAACTTGCATGTGGTTCCGTTCCCCAGGGCAGTCCCCAAATCCGGGGTTCTGCTGAGCTGCTGAGAGCTCGCTCGGTTCGATGAGCAGGACTGGAAGGGCGGGCGGGCATGCAATAGCATTGTTGCAAATGAAACCCATATTATCCGTTTGTCAGATTGCCCATCCATCTTCCAGGTGAGGAAGGCAGGCTCGCAGGAAGCATGAATGAGATGGGAAGTTAATCACCGTTGGAGCGGTTGAGCCTCTTGGCGGAGTTGAACCACCACTCATCAGCTCCCACAGCTTTTTCCTCATCTTCTCCTTCGGTCCCGGAGAAAGGGCACAAAGCCAAGCCAAAGAGAAACACAAGAGGTGCAAAAGATGGGGGTGGGGAAGATTTGGGAACATGCACTAGTGGCGGTTAAGATGCCGAAGTACGGCGTGGTTGGCGTGGTAGTATTGTGTAGTAGCAGAACGGGCCAAAAATTGTCTGTGACTGGATGCGACTGGATGGACATAACGGGGGATTCGGGATAGAGTCGAGACTTGGCAGTCATATAAGCCAGTCAATTCCCACTTCACCTCCCAAGATCAGTCATTGCAATGGAGGTGTGCCTGTCAGACTGTCAGCTCACTTCCCGCAAGAGTGAAGACAAACCAGACAAGCTTTTCTGCGTGGAACCGCATTCCGATCAACTCTGGAAGCAAGACGTCCAGATTACCGCTTTTTCTCATTCAAATGGGATTTATCCCCCGCTGTCCTGGCCAATTATGTGGTTTGCTGAGGTCTGCATGCCCCGTTGAGGCGTCGCCGTGAAAGTCTCTCTCCAGATGTAATTGGTTAGTATAGTGTGGGGGATAAATCCCATTTGAATGAAAAAAAGCGGTAGTCGAGTTCTTCTGGACTGGCCCGCCGTCTGACCGTGTTTTGCTGATCCTTCTTTCTGCTCTTTCTTGCCTCATGGATTTTTGCTCGAACCTCGAAAAGATGTTAGATGCTGACAGGTTAAAAATGGGATTTCCAACTATTGGGCTTGGCTCCCCGGATTCCCCTCCTTGGCCTCGCCAGTTTCATATTTGCATTGGCTCGCATGTGGCAGCAGTCCGATCGGATTCGAAAAGGAAGGGTGGTGATCAACAATCCAGAAAGACGCTAACGGATGAAATAGCCTCGATCCCGGCTTGGTATGTGGTATTTATCCGGGGAAGACTGGGAAGCCCACCCACCCTTTCCCTGCCGTCACCCAATCCGCTGGCTCGGCCGCCAGCCTTCTTGCTTCCTACCCCAGACCTCCATGGGATGCCAAGCGTTCGGTACATGCAAAACAGGACGTTACCCCAGAACGGCGGCCCATCTTAAATCATGGGGTAAGACGACCGGCGCAACGTCTCGTTGGGCCATCTCGACCGGGGACGGCTAAGTTGTCAACCCAACAATGGTTTCCCCCCGTTAGAGTAGGGTTGGGGAAGACTTGGTGTGTGGGGGAACAACCATCATAACTGGAGGATTTTGAGGGTCACTCCTCGTCGCCAACTCAAGTGCGGTTCCGACTTGTCCAGAAAGAGGTTGTTGGCATCGTCACATTGAGCCTGATCCAGGATGCAGCCTGTCGCTTTCTCCACCACCGGCAGGGCAACACGCCTGATGTCTTCCCCCGCACGGATGAGGTGTTCCCCCAAGGATACGGTGATCCGCGATACATCTCCCAAGGATGGGGTAATGGGGTAATCCTCCGGACCAGATATTGCAGGGTTCGTGGAGTCGCAACCTATCACCTGGTGCTCTATAGCTGGACCAGAGTATGGAATCCAGGAAGCCGGTTCATGGTTCGATGCAATTTATAGACGTGCCTGTTCCCGCGAGGTTGCCATCCAGACTCCCCTTTGCTCTCTTGCTTTCCCAACCATCCGCCAACCTTTGGCAACTCACACCTCCTCCTCCTCCTGCCAGCAGTAGCAGAAGAATCGACATCGACAGAATATCTCAAGATGGGTGGTGCAGGTGGTGACTTTGGGGGTTCCGACCCCGTCATCTCTCGCCTCGCGAAAGAGGACCCGATCCCATGGTACAAGAAGCCCAACCTTCGGTTCCTCTACTTCATGCTTTTTCCGACATGTATGGGCATCGAGTTGACGTCGGGATTCGATTCCCAGATGATCAACGCCCTCCAGATTTTGGAGTCCTGGATCCAATGTAAGTCTTCCTTGACTTCGTCTTTGCCCTCGTTCTGGCTATCAGCCCGATCCATGGAGGGGGGGATGCGGTCTTAGTTGCTAAACACAGTCTATCGCAGATTTCGACGATCCGCAGGGAGCTCTCAAGGGCATCATCAGCGCAGCATACTCTCTTGGTGCCGTTCTGTCCCTTCCCCTGGTCCCCATCATCAACGATAGATTTGGTCGAAGATGGTCCATCGCTCTCGGTTCAATCATCATGATCGTGGGCGCCCTCATTCAGGGCTTCTCCCAACATGGTAAGCACACCTACTCCTAGGTACCGACCAGACTCTGAATCCCGCTGACACCGCCGTCAACAAGTCGGCATGTACATCGTCGCCCGTATGATTCTCGGCTTCGGCATCCCCACTTGCATCGTCTCCGGCTCCTCCCTTATCGGCGAACTTGCCTACCCGAAAGAGCGTCCTGTCTTGACCTCGCTCTTCAACGTGTCATATTTCGTCGGCCAGATTGTTGCTGCCGGCATTGTCTTCGGAACCAACAACATTGCGAGCAATTGGGGCTGGAGAATTCCTTCGCTTCTCCAGGTTTGCCCTTCGCTGTTTCAGCTTGCCTTCGTCTTGTGCGTACCTATCATTGTTCTTGTTGAATCTTCACTCCGATCGTGTTCATGGTGAAGGAACGAATTCGCTGACTTGCAAAACCCTGTTACGCAGTTTTATCCCGGAGAGTCCCCGTTGGCTAATCACCAAGGACCGCTCTCAAGAAGCCCACGACATTCTGAAGAAGTACCATGGAGAGATGGAGCGCGGTGAGGAATTCGTTGCCGCCGAGTTCGCTCAGATGCAAGCCGTCATCCGTCTGGAATATGAGACCGTATCCAAGAGCTCGTGGACCGATCTCTTCAGGACCTCGGGCATGCGCAAGCGCCTGCTCATCTCGTCGATGCTCGGTCTCTTCACCCAGTGGTCCGGAAACACCCTCATCTCATACTTCCTCGGCGATCTTCTCAAGATGATCGGCTACAAGGAATCGACCTTCATCCAGAAGATCAACGTTTCCATCGCTTGCTGGAGTTTGGTCTGCGGTGTGACCGTCTCGCTCCTTGTCACTCGTATTAGACGTCGTGTCATGTACATGGCCTGCACCATCAGCTTGCTGCTGTGTTATATCGCATGGACCATCTCCATGGAGCGCGCCATGACAGGCAAGAAAATTGGGAAACCCAACAACAGCGCTAACATCGCCACCCTCTTCTTCATCTACATGTACTCGCCTTGCTATAACATGGGTTATAACGCCCTGACCTACAGTAAGCTGAACCCCATGTCCTTTTCAGAGGTCAATATCACTGACTCGAAGCAGCCTACATGGTGGAAATCTGGCCCTATGCCGAGCGCTCTCGTGGTATCGCCGTCTTCCAGCTGTTTGGTCGTCTGGCTAGCTTCTTCACCACCTTCGTCAACCCCATCGGTCTCAAGAACGTTGGCTGGAAGTACCTCATCTCCTATTGCTGCTGGCTCGCATTTGAGGTCTGCTTCGTGTACTTTATGTTCCCTGAAACCATGGGTCGGACGCTCGAAGAGCTTACCTTCATGTTTGAGGGCGAGGACCTTCAAAGGCAAGCCAATGCCGCTGCCGAGAAGGTGGTCAACCACGCTGAGCACGACACTACTGGCCTTGGCAGGCGCAGCACCAGCGAAAACAAGTTGGGCGGCTCAGCTGAGGTTAAGGAGCAAATTCCTTGATTGAGTTCTTGATGGTGGATGCTAAGTTACCTCTACGCGCCGGTCTCGGGATGGTCCTTGGGCTATGAACCTTCGTGGAGTGTTGGGGGGTCTGTAGTAGGACAGGCACAATGTCATACGTCGGTCTCAAGCTGGAAGCATTTCTCGTTATGATGGATGCAATCATGATCTTCGAAGGAATGAAGACAAACTTCAACCCGCCTGCCGGGGCTGAGAAGCCTGACCCTTATGTGTCTTCGCGATGGTGCTCTATTTGCCAGTATCCGTTCTCCTAAGCGACCGATGAACCATCGCTTGTACTGGTGCAACTGCGAGACTTGTTGCAGACTTGTGATTTGTTGACGATGCAGCGACTTGAGGTGCCCGTACGCTAGCAGGGTACCTAAGGTAAGCAAAATGTGGAGGTATCGTGAGGGCATCCCCATATGGTGAGGATACTCCCAAGGCTTCTGTTGCTGGAGCCTCACAAGGTACAGGTAGGTACGCATTAGAATGAGCTGATGAATGTAGCAACCGGACGTAGAAACCGAGCGAGTATGTGCTTGAGAAGGAAGAGTGACGGGAGAAAACCGCGGACGTCGGACGTTGAAGTTACTGCAGACCACCGTCGTCAGTATCCGCCAATTCATGGAAAAACCCTTTACCGGATGGCGAGGTTGTTGATACCACCTACCCATTTGACCTTGGTAAGCGATGGCGACGCCATCGACGCCCCGCCCAGGCACCCAATGTGGGAAGGCCGCGATTGGATTGCCGCGAAGGGGTCTTACTCATGTCCTTGCGGCTGAAAGTTGAAGGACCATGACGGAGACCTCTTGAGCATCAGTCCAAGCCACAAGCATGAATAGCCTCAAAAAGACTGTAAGTGATGTCTCCATACAGCGGAAAACTTCCGCGCTCGCGCGATGCCATAAAAAAGTATAAGACTCGACCATGAGCCAGTCGTCCTGGAGAAACTTTTTTGAGCATCCAACCTCACTTCCTCTTTTTGATTTAGATCCGCCCGGAAACTGCCTTCTCCTCCTATTGAAAGCACCATGGGTATCCGGCATATGCTCATCGCCGCGCTCGCGGCCGTGACGCCCGTCATGGTCCAGGGAACTCAGATCTTCAGCAACCACGGCACCCTCAGCGGCTGGGATGACCAACAGACCGAAAACAAGGGCAAGATCTCCGAAGTGACCAACGTGGTCTATGAGGGAAGCACAGCCCTCAAGTTCGAGCAGACATACGACTCTTCGTACTCCGGCCGCTACCACGCTGAAGTGCGGACTCTCAACGGATACGCCCGGGGCGAGACACGCTTCTATGGCTTCATGTTCCGCCTGCAGGGTGACTGGCAGTCGAGCCCGGCGCAGTCCTATAACATTGCCCAATTCATCGGCAACTTTGGCTCCAGCAGCTGCGATGAGTGGTCGCCCACCACCATGGTCTGGGTCAATGGAAACCGCCTCATGACCAGAGTCAAGAGTGGCACGCTCTGCTCGCCTTCGACCACCTCCTTCGACACCGGCATCAATGTCACCGGCGGCACCTGGCACAAGATCGTGATGCAGGTCCAATGGAGGAGCGACAGCACCGGCTATTTCAAGCTCTGGTATGATGGAACCAAGGTCGTCGAGCAGAGTGACATTAAGACGACTCTCGACACCGACGTGAGGTTCCAGTTCCGTGTCGGTCTCTACGCCAATGCTTGGTACGATTCCGGCTATTCTGGCTCTCAGCCCTTCCGTCAGGTTTGGTTTGATGAGATTGCCATTGGCGACACTTTTGCGGATGCGGATCCCGACCAGTGGTAAACGGCTTGTGGTTGATAGTGGAGTACCGGGCGACGATCAGGGATTGAGTAGCTAGTGTAGCTACTAGCAAAGAACGAAAAAGAAAGCTTGAAATCAATCCAAAAGTGCCGAGGTTGGCTGAAATGCTTGTGGGGAAAGAGATTGCTGGGATAACCTCTCATTCGCCGCCTCGGTGATCGACAAGCTGTCAAGTCGTCCAAAAGAACGCCTCTTTCATCCAAAACGGTAAAGCGCATGGGTAGACATATGGCCGGCCGGCGACCTCCTTTCTGTTCTTGCGGTGTCTGAGCGGGGTAAGCAAGACGCTGAGTAGCGTCCCTCAGATATATAAGACATTGCTCTTTGGAAGACCGAACTTTAAGTGCGGTATCTGAAGTTTGCCTTTGTTGTTTTCGCTGGCACAGTGACAGAACGATAAACATCATGACGACCATCGTGGAGAGGACATCTTCCGGCATCATCTATAAGACATCGCAGCAGCGAGACTTCCCACAGCTTGACCTGTTGTCTCTCCTCTTTGGTAACACACCCGCTTGGAGGGACGGTGCTGGCTAAAATGTCGTTGTCAGCAACAGCCATTGAACCTTACTGACGCCTTTGCAGACTCACCAGCATGCGGAGCGAAGGAAGATACAGTGATCCATGCCGACGCTGCCGATCCCAGCAAGGCGGTTACTAAAGCCCAGCTTCGGCACTTGGTCAAGCGTCTGGCTTATACTCTTCGTCAACGGTACGGCATTGGTCAAGACGGGCCGGACAAAGATGTGGTGTTGTGTATCTCGTCGGGACACTTCCTCTTGCCCTGTCTGTTCTATTCGACCATAGCGGCGGGCGGCATCTTTTCGTCATCTAGTCCGGCGTCCACGGCTACCGAGTTCGCTGGGCAGATTAAGCAGATTGGCGCAAAGCTCATTATGTGTAACGAAGACACCAAGGAAATTGCTGCAGCCGCGGCTAAGCTGGCCAACGTCCCTGGCTCTCGAGTCCTTGTTCTGGGATCACAACCGCACCTCGAACTCACTGACTTGGAGCGATCTAAACCCATTCCCATCTCGACCAAAACCTTGGAGTGGCAACGTATCACCGACACGACAGCCCTTGAAAACAGCATTGTCTGCATTCTCTTCTCGAGCGGGACCACTGGCTTACCCAAAATGTGTAGGCTCTCGCACACCAACATGGTAAGCGAGGCCTGTCTTGTGCTTGATCCGATCCGGGAGTATGAGAAGGCAAGGGGACGGGATATCTCGAAGGACTACCGGTCTATTGCCCACTTGCCGGCGGCACACATTGCGGGTGTCCAGGGCTACTTTGTCAACAGCTTCTACATGGGAGGGACCTTGTACTGGATGCCTCGATTTGACTTTGTCAAATTCCTCGAGTACAACAAGAAATACAAGATCACGACCTTCTTCTCAGTACCACCCATCTACTTGGCCATTGCCAAAAGCCCTCTGGTGACAGATCAGTTCGACTCGCTTGAGTGGGCTGTGACGGGCGCAGCTCCCATGGGAAAGGAGCTTCAACTGGCAGCTCGGAAGAAGCTTGGGAAGGGCAAGGTACAACTGACTCAAACATGGGGTTTGAGCGAGACGACGGGCGCAATGACAGCAATGCCGCGGGGGATCGACGATGAAACGGGGAGTGTGTCGATGCTGGTGATGAATGGCCAGGCGCGAATTGTTGACGATGATGGCAAGGACGTGGAACCAGGGCAAGCGGGCGAGCTTTGGGTCAAGGGACCAAACGTAACGAAGGGGTATTATAAGAACGATGCAGCCAACAAAGAAGCCTTTGTGGATGGTTGGTTCTGCTCTGGGGATATTGGGCTCTTTAAAGACGGCAAGTTTTATATCGTCGATCGAAAGAAGGTGAGAGATGATGGTTTCCTGCTGTGGCTGGGTTAACGGACATGACTAACAGAAGTCGCAGGAACTCATCAAGTACAAGGCGCTCCAGGTGGCACCGGCCGAGCTTGAGGCTCTGTTGGTCAGTCATCCCAAGATTGCTGATGCGGCAGTGATTGGGGTGGAAGGAGAAGACACTGAAGTTCCTCGGTAAGACTCTCGTCAGCATCGGACATAATGCCGGATATCGGAAGCTAACATCGTTGGAACACAGGGCGTATGTCGTGGCTGGCGAGGCGAATCTCAAGGCCGAGGAGATCATGGACTGGGTTGCCAGCAAAGTAGCCAACCACAAGAAGCTTCGGGGAGGAGTGGTGTTTATTGATGCCATACCCAAGAGTCCGAGTGGAAAGATCTTGCGTAAAGAGTTGCGGGAGTTGGCAAAGAGGCAGGACAAGGGGAGCAAGCTTTGATGGGCGTGGATATGGGCTGAGAATCAGCAACAGTCGCGAGTGCCAGGGGACGGGACTATGGAATGGTGTTTTGTCGAAGTAGGAAGGCAACATGCTGGTTGTAGGACTGTGACATGAGTCCGAGCGTCAACGGTTGATAGGGGTTTGAATGTTGAGATAATGAAAGCGATTTCGAATTTCAATGCCCGACTAGAGAGGAACAATGGTGACTGATGGGGATCCGAGCTAGCGGAGACGGGAAAGGTTTGGCGGGCGTTGTAGCATCGATGTTGAAGGGACCAAAGGGACGGCGCAGATGTTACTAACATGGCCATGGCGGAAACAATGTTGGAGATCGAACTTCGAAGTTCCTGACGATATCACGATCGGTACCTTGTGTATTATGGAGGATGCATGGCGGATTGCACTGCATCGATGGAACGGCTGGACCTGAGACTTGCCTGTCAGCGGACGTAGTTTCACTCCTGATTTTGGTAGAAGAACTCACCCGTGAGAACCTTTACATGACCGGAGCGATTATCGAGCGTTGGAAGGTGGAATTGGCGGCATTGGAAGTGAAAGATTGGCTGGACACAGAAATGGCGCAGCGTAAGGAGAAGATGGAGGCGTCGGAGTGGTTGATGCAGTGTCGGACAGAGAAAATTTGCACGGACAGGATTGAGGATGAATGGCATGAATGGAAGGAGGCTCCCGACTCCAGCGCCAGTGTTTCGTTTGCACGTCGAAAATGGAAGCCGCGATGTTGAAAACGACAGAAGATCAATCGAACCAATCAGACTGTTCCGATTCCGCTATCCACACCAATGACGGCATCGACAGGAACTGATGGAGTTCCCCGCAGACGGGAGTTACAGCGCTAGAAGCGGGAGCTACCTCTAGCCTCTAACAATCGGTACATCAAGCAGGCCTGTCCCCAGGAGATATCAGTTGCAACAACATCACTCTTGTCCATAGGTAGTTACAGCCACTCAAAAAGCCGATGAGGTCTATCAAGTTGGGCCTTTCGTCTACTAAGGGATCAAGTCCTTTATTTAGAAGCTAACCATGTTCCCTTATGATGCGAGATACATCCGTCTTTGCTGTGTGAGCATTCGACCTCAGATTGTGGATTGTGAGTGGCCATCAAGGTACATCTCCAGGTATCTTCAGTTAGCCAATAACTCATCCCACCTCGATGAGCTCGGTGCCTTCCGCGCCGGGACTTCAACAAGCTCAATTTCGCGGCCTGGTCGGTAACAAAAAAGCAGCTTCAGTTGTCATGGAGGGAATGACGTGCTGCTCATGGCACAGCAACTGCGATCGCACCAATCATGGCTCCTTGATTACAGTCTTTCATTGATCCGTACCATCTCCTGTCGTATCGGACAGTCCATCTGAACCCTCTTCTTCACCTTTAACCCTCTCCCGCTCTTCAGTTCTCCCCCACATCAGGTCTCTTGCGTTAGACTGCAGCCATCGGATGACATGATTGCACTGCCGCGTCTCTCTCGACCCCTCTCGGCCTGCCAACGACAACTCCTCTCGACTCGATCCTCCTTTTTGCGCAATTCGACGATAACACGACAAGAACCCCAACGTCTCTTCTCGTCGACAGTACATACCACAATGGCGCAGGAATACAAGCTTAAGGGCATCACCTCTCTCGACCTCCAACCCGGCGAGAAGCACGAGGTCGAGGTTGAGGGTCTGGATGCAAAGGTCCTCCTCCTCAACGCCGCCGGCAAGACACAGGCCATCGGCCCACGATGCACTCACTACGGGTATGTAACCTGCGGGATGTCCCCTTGGCGACTTGGAATCCAATTCACTAATGTGATTGCGACTACTTTAGTGCCCGCTTGGTTAACGGTGTTCTCGGCCACAACGGAAAGCTGACTTGCCCCTGGCACGGAGCCTGCTTCAACACCACGACCGGCGATATCGAAAACGCCCCCGCGCTCGACGCTCTTCCTGTCTTCAAGGCCACCGAACGCGACGGCGCTGTATACATCACCGGTGATGCCGAGATGATCAAGGCCGGCCATCGCAAGCCCAAGTTCAAGTGCAAGGTTGCCGGAGCTCCTCTGTCCGACAGGGTTGTCGTTGTCGGTGGTGGCTCCGGTGCCTTGGGCGCGGTTGAAGGATTGCGCGAGCTGGGCTTCTCGGGCCCCGTCACCGTCATCACCAACGAGGGCTACTTGCCCATTGACCGCCCCAAGCTCAGCAAGACGCTCATGACCGACCTCAACAAGCTACAATGGCGCGATGCCGAATGGTTCAAGAGCGGAGACATTGACTTTGTCCAGGACGAGGTAGTCGGTGTCGACTTTGGGAGCAAGACGGTCAAGACCAAGTCCGGTCAACAATACCCCTACTCTAGGCTGGTCCTTGCCACCGGCGGCACCCCCAAGCTTCTGCCTCTGCAAGGCTTCCAGGTCTTGGGCAACGTCTTCACTCTGCGCAATGTCCGCGACGCCAAGAATATCAAAGAGGCGATTGGAGAGAAGGGCAAGAAGATTGTCATCATCGGTTCTTCCTTTATCGGCATGGAACTCTCTGCTTGCACGTCCGACGGAAATGATGTGACTATTGTCGGAATGGAGAAGGAACCCTTGGAGCGCGTGCTCGGGGAGCGTGTGGGCGCCATTGTCAGAAAGAACATTGAGTCCAAGGGTGTCAAGTTCTACATGTCGGCCGGCGTCGAAAAGGCCGAGCCATCAACAGCCGACCCCTCCAAGGTTGGCTCAGTCCATCTCAAGGACGGAACCAAGCTTGATGCCGATATTGTCATTCTCGGCGTGGGCGTTTCGCCAGCTACCGAGTATCTCAAGGACAATAGCGTTGTCCGCCTTGAAGACGACGGCAGCTTGAAGGTTGACGAGAACTTTTCGGTCGTTGGACTCAAGGATGTTTACGCCATTGGTGACATTGCCTCTTATCCCTACCATGGCCCCGGTGGTGACGGCAAGTACGTCCGTATTGAGCATTACAACGTTGCTCAGAACGCTGGTCGCACGGTGGCCAACCATATCGTGCACCCCAACCTCCAGCCCGAGTTCTTTACTCCAGTGTTCTGGAGCGCCCTTGGTGCTCAGCTGCGTTACTGCGGCAACTCGTACCACGGATGGGATGATCTTGTCCTCCAGGGCGAGCCTGACCAGGGCAAATGGGTGGCTTATTACACCAAGGGAGAGACGGTCGTGGCCATGGCAAGTATGGGTAAGGATCCCACTATGGCTCAGTGCGCCCAGATGATGCAGCTTAACAAGATGCCGAGCAAGTCACAACTAAAGGATGGACTGGATGTCCTCAGCCTTGGCCCTCCTCAGTAAGCCGATATTCCGTGGAGGATATTTCGAGGAGAAAGGAGGAGGCACCCAAATAATGACGGTTCATGTTGTGATGATCATTTACTACTTTCACTTAGCAGGCTACTCTAATATATACGGTTCCATACATCCCATTCACATTCCTCTTTGATGAAGATGGAGGCATATCATCAACCATGGTCGTGCTCATGTCCACCAAGTCATACCAATAGCCCTAACCCTGAAACAATTCAGATCATGTCAAAAATTTGTCGCCGTCGATGTTTCAGCAAAATTTCTTCCAAATTGCCGCTGCCGTCAGCTGTTTTCGCCTTACGCTATCAACACACCAACGCCGCCTATCGATCATCAACACCAGAAAAGATGCTGGACGTCGGCTGAAGTGGCATTAGCGGCTTTCGAATTACATTCATCCATCGGACTGAAGTCTCATTGCTCAATCAACAACAGCGGAACAGCTGAGCCTGAAAAGCTCGGCCTGGAAGCAGACCTGAGGCTAGAAGGGACCAGCCATCGCTAACTCCTAACACCGGGCAGATCCCTAGACTAGTCGTGTTATATCCCTGCGTATAAGTCAAGACCCACTTATCCTTCCAACGACAGTCTACCATCCTCACTCACCACGATGTCCTTCTCAACATTCCAATACATCCTAACGACTTCGGTCTCACTACTCCTAAAGACAACTGCATCACTTCTCCTCTTCATCATCGTCATCATCATCGCCATCTCAATATACAGACTTTTCCTCCACCCCCTCGCCGGTGTCCCCGGCCCTCGTCTAGCCGCCCTCTCCAACATCTGGCACGCATACCATGCCCGCAATGGTCGCATGTACCAGCTAGGCAAGACTCTGCACAAGCGGTATGGACCCGTGGTGAGGGTTGGTCCTAATGAACTTTGGTTTGATAGTAAGGAGGCGTTTAAGACTATTTATAGTAGGTTTTCCTTCCCTTGTTAGTGTATACTGGGTTGTGGCATGATGCTAACGAGGTGATACCTCTAGGTGCGGGAAGTGGGTTTGAGAAATCTGATTTTTATCGTACGTCCATTCCCTTTCCCTCTCATCCCGTTCTCCCATCTCCCACAACATGAAGTCTAACACACCTAGTATCAACCCTCCTCACCAAACCCACCCTCACCTTCCACCCCTTCAAGTTCCCCCCCTCTCTCCAAGTCCACTTCCCAGACACTCTCGACCTCCTCTCGGAGCGCCACCTCCCCCGCTACCGCCTCCAACGCCGCCTCATCGGCCCGCTCTACCAAACCTCCTCCCTGCGCAAATTCGAACCCTGTATCGATTCTGTCCTCTCCTCCGCCATCGCCCAAATCCGCTCGCTAAAAGGGGAAGAAGTCGATCTGAAGGAGTGGATGCACATCATTGCCGTCGAATGTCTGGGCGCTGTGGTGCTGGGTTGGAGTCCGGGGTATATTAGACAAGGGTCAGATGGGGGGACGAGTGGGCAGGGGTATAGGGGGTGGAAGAGGAAGAGTGTTTTTGGGTTGTTTCCTTTTGTTACTGCCCTTGCGTTTGTTGAGGGTGGGATTATGGGGAAGATGGGAAAGGGGGTGGGGAGGTGGTTCTCGAATGTCTGGGGCGTTACTTTTGCTACGCCCAAGAACTTCAAACCCTTCTTCACGCCCGTCTACCAGAAGTCGTCGAAACGGATTGCGGCTGCGCTTAAGGGGGAGGTGCAAGATCCGAGGGCTAAATCGAGCAAGAAGAACAAGCCCGCTAAGCCTGCTGCGAGCAGGCCAAACGACCTGCTGGAGGATCTAATCACCCTGCATAAATCCAAACTGCACCTCTTCACGGAGACGTACCTCCGTCGGATGGCTACTACTAACTTTGGCGCAGGGCACGAAACGCTTTGTTCGGCGCTGACTGCTTGTATGGCTATGATCGGGACACACTCAGCCGTCCAAGCCCGCGTGGCAGAGGAGGTTGGGTCTTATCTGAAGGAAAGTGGTAGTGGAACGGTTCCGTTTGATATAACGGCTAGACAACTGCCCTTTACTTTGGCGGCAATCAAAGAGGCGCAGAGACTGCATCCAGTTATTGCCATGAGTCTTTCGAGGACCGTTCCACGCGGGCAAGGGCTACGCGGGAAGGGAGGGGTCATGCTGCATGGACACTGGATACCGGAGGGGACGACGGTGGGGTGTAATCCTGTTGCGCTGCATCGGAATAAAGAGATTTTTGGGGAGGATGCGGATGTTTATGAGCCGGGTCGGTGGTTATCTAAGTCATCTGGCAGCTCTAACTCCAGCTCATCCAACGCGACCTCCTCCGATTCCGAGCCCAAGCTCACCTCCGAATTTGAGCCCGAGTCCGACTCCGAGCCAGGCATTGCAGGCAACGACAGTCAGCAACCAAACCAAGAAGAAATGGAAAGAAAAAGGTTAAGAGAAATGCTTCACATAAACCTCACCTACGGCGGCGGCGCACGCACCTGTCCCGGCCGCCATCTGGCCGAACTGATTCTGTGGAAGGTGGTGCCGAGGTTGGTGGGGGAGTTTCAGATCCAAATTACGGAGGTGCCGGAAGGCGGACTGGAGGGGGAGGGGATAGAGAGGTATTTCATGAGTATGTTGACGGGAGTGAAGGTGAGGTTTCTGGAGAGGTAATCTGTTAGCTCTTGGGTATGCAGGGTAAAAAAGGGTTGTGCGGGGTAGAGATGATGGGGATAGCGATGGTGACGGGGGTGATGGTAGTAGCTCGTGCTGGGCAATCGGGATACATTGGGTTGAAGATCGATGGGTTGGGGGAGCAGAGCAAAGGCGATGGTAGTGATGGTTTTAGGGAAGGATGAGGTTGGCCATGATGGTGACTTGGCGAGTTTCACCTCATGTAGGAGCAATCAACTGGATACCTTACATGAACGAAGAGAGGTGTTGCTGACGAAGGTTGACGATGGAGGCTGCACGACGGCGGTAACAGAGTGTCTGTGGCACCAAACAACGATAGGAGGATGAGGAAAAAGACATGTGAAAGAGACGTGGCGGAAAGGGGCACGGACTTAGCATCCACCTGCCGGGCAGCTGTTACCTTTTCTTGTTTCTTCTAACATCAGAAGCTTTACACCATGATACAATCTCGCAAGAGGTACATAAATGACCCTCGGTGGTCACTCTTTCGTCCTGGAAAGTGGTCATCCTAAGCCTGAGGAGTGGCCTACATAGATGGTGAGTGTGTCACCACTAAGGCCATGGTGAAGGCTGTACAATAGGTTCCAGGTTCGACTCCTGGCAGGACACAACTTTTTTTCTTTTCCTTTTTCTTTTTGAGGTTGGGGTTGGTCGGGGTGGGGAAGTTGCATGCTGCCTGCATGCAGGAAGGGAGGAACCACCACGGTACCACCTGTATTCGAAGCTCAGGTGAGGTACGTATGTACCTTACTTACTCCCGAACGAATGGCCTGCGTTCATTCAGCAGTCGGTCTAGACTTCAACTTTGCCCCGAGGTGCGCTTCGTCGATATTCACATCTTCTTCGTGAAATCTCAACTTTTACTTCGGTTGTTGGTTACGTCGTTCGGGTTCGTCGCATCTCTCGTGCAATGACTCAAGCACACAGGTAGTATGCGAACTCCGACGAACACTTTCCGAAGTATAAAATATGGGATGAACACGAGTGGTACCAGATCGACGCCGTTTCGCTATAGCAATGTATTTTTACTACCATCGTGTGGTCTATCGTTATCTGTATCGTAGTCTATCCCTACCGATACTTTCGCCGACGTACTTGGTGTCATGGAGCAGGGCGTGCACTGCCTGCGCCAGAACACCAAAAGATGGAACGTAGTTCTGTGCTGTTCGCTAGACAGAACTCCAATGCACGCACTATATCGACATGTCACAGCTGGGCCAGGACTTGCCCTGTGACACTTGGAAGCACTATTCTAGATGACTTCGTGGCACCTCTCTATATCAGTAGAGTTCTATCCTTTGTACAACGAGCGAGGCAATCACAAATGAAGTCGAGGTTGGTACCTCCTGTTCATGCCAATTCAGCACCTCTTCCTTTTCTCTAGAGGTACCATAGGACGTTTGCCGTGCTCAAGGACTTGATGCCGAGGAACACCAAATTCACGTTGCGTTTGTGTTACCAGACAGTCAGTCAGACCGAGAAGAGAGATCGACGCTGTGCAGTATCGGCACTGACATGATACCTCCAATGTTGAGACGCTGACGGACGACGGTTTGAGCTCGTGGCGTAATTGTAGTCGCACATGTGCTTGGAAGCACGTTCGTGAGACCTTCGAAGTTCGACATGGAGGACAAGTTCTACTGGGTGTCTGAGGTTGTACTCGGAAGCGAAAGCGATGGGTAGGACTGGGCGGCCGCAAAGAGGGGGTCATGCAGAGGAAACTATAGGCTTGATATCGTAATATGAAGCAATGATGGACACAACGAAATATACCATCCTGTCGTGCACCGATAGTCTAGAATATCAAGGTTAAAATCCGTCCTCCCCCGTGAAGCGCGCATATAGTCTCGATGTCACGCAAAGCGGCAAGGGTCTCACTCATCCATTCTTTATCTAGACGTCAAACAAGCCACGGAACAAATACCGAGAACTGTCGTTGATTCAACCTTCAACCGTTACCGGTGCATCCCCAGCACTTTTCCTAGGCTACGACATATTATAGTAGCACTCTGGTTTATATGGACTCCACCGTAGCATGTGACGGTTCGTGATGTGCTGCACGTAGGGTACTATTACCAGGGCAGAGCAGGGGAAGAGGAGGACCGGTATCCACTATCATGAAGATGGGGATCTGGAGAACTACCGTCCAGCAACGTCCTAGTCGGAAGTAAGCTCGAAATTGTCAGTGTAACTTACATTGGAGGTCGTGCACCATGGGATAATGGTATAAAGTCGAGCGTGTATCGCCAACACTGTGTTCAAGTTCCGGCTTCAGTTCCGTAGCAGTCAGGTCTGGCAGGTTAGCTCAGAAAACACAACCACCGACAAAATGCTCCAAGAACTCCTCGCCCTCGCCCAAGGGCCCTACGCCCTACCCATCCTCGGACTCTCCCTCGTCACCTACCTCTTGATCTCCACCATCATCACCTACCGCCGCCTCTCCCACTTCCCCGGCCCCTTCCTCGCCTCCTTCTCCCCCCTCTTCATGTTAAAAGTGTGGTTCTCGGGCCACCACGCCGACGGCTACAGTCGCCTCAACCAACAATACCAATCTCCCCTCGTCCGCATCGGCCCGCAAGACCTCATCACCGATGACCCGGCCATCATCCGSCACATGAACGGCGCCCGCTCCGCCTGGGGCCGATCAACTTGGTACCGCGCCATGACGTTCGACCCGCGCGGTGGTTCGCTGTTCGACGAGCCCGACACAAAGACGCACGATCTGTTCAAAGCGCGCCTGTCTTTCGGATATAGCGGGCGTGAGAACCCGGGCTTGGAAAGTGACATCGACGAGGTAATCGGCACGCTTGTTCACTACATCAAGGACCGCTACATCTCCGACGACGAGCGGGGCGTGCTGAAGAAGATGGACCTGGCTAAGGTGATGCAGTTCTTCACGCTGGACGTGATCACGCGTATCGCGTACGGGAAGGAGTTCGGCTCGTTGGAGACGGACTCGGACCTGTTCGGGTGGATGAGCACGATCAGGAAGGCGGCGCCGGTTAATGCGCTGATGGCGGAGCACCCGCTGGTGAGGAAGATCTTCATGTCCAAGTGGTTTTTGCAGTGGTTTGGGCCGAAGCATAGTGATGCCGACGGCATGGGGAGGGTGATGGGCGTGGCGAGGGAGATTGTGGCGAGGAGGTTTGGCGAGAAGGCGGAGGATCGGAAGGATATGTTGGGGAGCTTTGTTAGACATGGGATTGAGCAGCAGGCGTGCGAGGTTGAGGTGTTGTTCCAGATTGGAGCGGGTAGTGATACGACGACGGTGGCGATCAGGTCGACCATGTTCCATTTGGCGACGAGCAAGAAGGCGTATGTGCGGTTGCAGGAGGAGATTGACAGGGCGATTGCAGAGGGGAAGATTTCCAGCCCGGTCAGAGCCGAAGAGGGGAGGCAGTTGGAGTACTTGCAGGTATGTCCGAGTGGTTGAGAACCTTGATGGCTGGCGAATAACCCTAACCCCTCGTACCAACACAGGCATGCATCTACGAAGGACTGCGCATGCAACCACCTTTCTCGGGTTTATGCATGAAGTCACCTCCCAAGGGCGGAGATATCATCAACGGCATGTTCATTCCCGAGGGCACTCGCGTCGGCCACAACGTCGGCCGTCTGATCAGGAGGAAGGATGTCTTTGGCGACGACGCCGAGATCTTCCGCCCCGAGAGATGGCTGAATGTCAACCCAGCCAAGAGGCTGGAGATGCAGCAAGTCACCGAGATGGTGTTTGGCTATGGCCGGTGGGCGTGCTTGGGGAAGCCCGTTGCGCTGATGGAGTTGAGCAAGGTTTTCGTCGAGGTAAGCAACTACGTGTCCATAGGTAGGTACTCATTCACGTTGGCGATCCGATACTGACCATCGTCCCGTACCTTACCTTAGTTCTTCCGTCGCTTCGATCTCCAGCTCGTGGAGCCCAAGAACCCGTGGCACGAATTTAATGTCAATCTCGTCTTCCAGTCCGACTTGTGGGTGAAGATCACGGAACGGTTCCCGGAGGGGGAGAAGGCCTGAGCAGCGATTTCCGGTACAATAGCAGGATTCTCAGTCAATTGTCAATTGATCGAGTTCATACTGGCCTTCGATCGTATACACAAGTAATTGCTCTGCGTGGTGGTCCGATCTTTGCCCGGTAGTCGTCTGGTCTTTGGGGCTCTGACTCCGACAAGCTCCCTTTCCGTCGAGGCCAACACCGAGCCGTTCATCGCCCGAGAACACCGAGATATCCAACCCAAGAAAAGTCACAAGCAATGGGTTGCATGCGTTTGGCCGGCGAGCGGCAGCATTGCACCATGGAAAAGCGTCCAGTATGACTATCACGGAGGGTCGAGTGATTGCATGAGTGTCTTGGGGCAACATGCGGTCGGTGTCTTGACTCTCCACCACAGACCATCCCGCCGCCGCCACTTGCAAGCAGAAAGTCAATGACGAATACCTACAGAAACCCTGCCACTGCAGTACACAATGCACGAGGAAATATGTGTTCCACCGTATTAATTTGGGACCAGAGCAAATGAACTCTCCTCTCTTCCTTCTTCTCATCTTCTCCCCTCAACGAAACCATTCCTCCGTGCCACGATATCCCCAGCAACATCGTGACAAAAAAAAGCAAAAATGAGGACATCCCATATCGCAGCGGCCTTTATAGGCCATATCTTACCCACAGTCTTTGGTCGTGCACTGGATGGGACGTTCCATTGCGACCAATCCTTCCCTTTGAACGTCAACGACGGATGCATTCACAGCAATGTCTTCAACTGGGTTGCTTGCCAGAACCAAGCAAACATTAACACCCAGTGTATCAACTACATTGATTCCTCCTTTTATGACTTTTGTCTACAGGGCCGCTTCGTCAACCTCGCCTCTCTCGGCAACCGGTTGCAAGCTAGAGATTCTACTGTCAACCCCCAGCTCTGCTACAACATCAACTCCAGGATCCTCGGGGTGTACCCGGAAAACATCCTTCGGTTTGCTTGCCAATGTCGGTTCGGGCTGAACGCTGCTCAAACAAGCCTTGTCTTTGCCTCCCCTTCTACGGTTGTTTTGGTAAAGTCATTGGTGTCTGGGGGTGATTCTTAGCGGGGAGTACTAACATGTCGATTCTCAGAATATCACGCAGACCATCTCCTATCCTGCAGGCGGTGTCAGCGTAAGTCGAATCCCCACACGAATATTCCAGTGGTGGCTGAGAAACACCGACTAACAGACGATGACAGACTCTTACTATCATTACCTTGCCGACCGGACTCGCCGTTACTCTCTTCCCGAACTCGACGGCTACTACCACTAGCAGCACCACTACAGGTACCACTGGAACTACCACCACAACAGGCACCACCACCACAACAACATCAACAACATCAACCACCCCCTTGGCCTCCATCATCGCCTCCGCCGTCTCCGTCGCCCTAGCCAACCTCGGATTCACCGCCACCGGGTCCACCTACCCCTTGCCCTACAACTACGCTACAGCAACTCCATCCATGTCAGTCGTCGGCGCCTCTGCTTCTGCTATTTCCGCCGCCCAGCAGGCCCAAGCAGCATCGTACGCTTCGGCTTGGTCTGTGGCTGTTTTGGGGGTAAATGCTACTGCGACTGCTACGGCGACGGCTACTGGTAGCTCGTCGCCGCTGGTGAGAGTGGGCTCAGTGGCTACGAAGAGTGGACCGACGTTGGTGATTGTCAATACTAGGACGAGAACCAGCACTAGGTTTGTCACTGCTACTCAGGCGGCGGCGGCTAATGCTGGTGGACTGGCGGCGTTTAAGAATCAGGGTAACTAGAAGGGTGACGAAGGTTGTGGGTTGAGATGGTCTGTGGTGCCCTGGGTTAATGGGGTAGTTGGCTTACCTGTGGTCGCTGTGGAGGACGATCGGGGAGGTTTTTGGTCCGGCAAAGGAAGGGGTGTAAGATGTATTAGTTCCAAGGAAAAACAAACAAGACAAAGCAAACGGGAAATCTGGGAATCTAGCAGCGAAAGAGTTCTTTTGATCAGTGCGATTTGAGGTTAAATCAGGAGAGATAGATGTTGTCCTACAGACTGGAAGAGAAGACGGATGTTGTCTTTTTTTCGTTTAATTCGCGAATTGTACTGTGAAAGAAAGAGGAAATAGTACCAAAATTGTTAGTATGTATAACACGCCATTGGTTAAAACCCGGTCTTGGCTCGAAAAGTCCATACACACAAGTGAAAAGTACACAGTGAGGTCGGAAGAAAGACACGATGCAGTGGAATTCACGGCGTCGGGAACCCAGGATTTCCGAATTGTTAACGCAATGGCGGATTGAATGAAAGCAAGGGTGAAAAAATTCGAGAGATTTGCATCGAGTGAAATGAACCGTGAAAACCACAATCTTGTGTTGTCCCAGAACTGCGATGCTGCTCTTTCCTTACCTGGTCGCTGGCTGTCAAGCTGCCTTGAAGCTGCCTCGAAGCTGCCTGCCGCGGAGGGTGCGCTTACATAATCGTCATTACAGACGCCCACGTCCACGACCCCGCGCGACCTGGGAACAGTTTGTTACCCGCCCATCTCTCCGCGTTGACCACAATCAGAACAACAGCATCGCCAGCATCGTGCTCTTCGCGCTCGACGCAAAAGAAACAGTTGACTTGGCTAAGCCTATGGGCAATCGAAGCCCCTGGCGGACCACGACTCTCCCCCGATTGCCCGATTGCCCGATTGCCCGAACGAATCCAGCCTGCCGTGCTGTTGTGACGCACGCCTCAAAAGATGTGCCCTGAATACCCGGCCTTAGGATGATGGATCTGATGGGAAGTCGAACCCGGACTGGACGTACACGAGGAGGTGGGCCCTGTTCAAGTGACGGGTACGGTGGTACAAAGAAACAACCGAGAGCGAAGATCGATAAGGAAAGAGCAGGGCTGTACATTGGTGAAGGGCGACAAGATGGAAGGTGCGCGAGAAGTCCTTCCTCGTTGGTGACCTCCCTCTTTAGCTTTTCAGCCTGCTGGGGACGGTTCACGACGAGGGGGTTGTTGCTCCTTCCACGTCGTTGCCTTGTCGTGTGGGTAGGAGCGTACTTAGTCGAGGGGGGCTCTCCTGCTGACCGGGTTGGAATCGCGACCGAGCCGAAAAGAAGGAAACTGTGATCAGGCGGGACACCGTGAACACTGGTGCCCAACGTACGTTTCTTATTCCATCCAACTTCAAGTCCTGATCACGCTATCCAAAAGCTGACACATTTGATCTCTGGCCCGTCAACATCAACTGACTCAAGTTTTCGCCGGGGATAGGATTGAAAGACGTAACATTGGTGGGCTTGGTGACGGATGGAGACAACAGCTGGGGCACCAGTTAGAGGTAGGTGTGGGCACCTTCAGCGTGTGTGAACGGAAAGAGCAGATGGAGTTTGGTCTTGAGCTTTCTCAAAGAAGAGATGGAAAGAACAACACACTCCTTTCTGCGGAAAGCACGACTAGAGGGCACGATGATGCCGGAAGTCTCTGGACCCAGAGGAAGACTTTTCACTCTTTCAATCACTGCACTAGTATCTTCAAACCCGGCCCGAAAAATATACCATCGCAAACTAACCCATTGTCACACTGCTGGCCACCCTGGGCCTGAATCAAACGCAAAGCAGCAACAACTAAGTGCATTCCTATCTAGGATAATGACAGTGTTTAACAACAGTAACAAACGAGCTGACAAGCCAAAGAAGATTGCAGGAAAACACGATTCAGCATCCAACACACACGAAAGTCCACGCTCATGTTCCATTACCACCTCTCGACTCTAAAACCTTTCCARCGCTCCAACCACACGCTCGATCCGATCTCCTACTCCTCGACCTCGATGATCAGAGGGCGTTGCCTCTGTCCATGGAAGGCTTCATGGACAATCCATTCGGAGAACCAGCGCTACTATCCGGAACGGGAGTTGTGTCTTGCGAGCTTCTGCTGATTGATGTCCAAGACCAAGACCACCAAGACCGACCACTATCACCGCCACCTGACCCCAGTGTCAGCCTCCCGAGTGTGGTTGACACATCATCCGAGTCATCCATGGCGCCCCTCGTCGAGATGCTGTCCATCCTATCAATAGCAGCCTGTGCGGCCAAGTGCGGATTGCAGGCAGAGCTGCCCCCTCCGATGTAACTAGTAGGGCTCGAGTTGGAATCGTGGTGCTTCCTCTCAGCCACATGGTCAGTAATCGTCCTCTTGATCATCTGTCTCAGTGTCTCCAGCATCTTGTTATGGATCTCCTGTCTTATCTTCTTTGCTTCCCCAACATTGACACCGTCATCGTTGCAGATATCCGGTGCGCGCCACTCATGGTAGATGTTTCCATGACCAGGCCGGAATTCGACTCCGCTCGGATGATTGTCGATATACAGCTTGCACAGCCGACAAGTGGGCTTGCTGCACCCGATATAGCGATCATAGTCCGCCTCGGCAAAGAAGCGAAGCGCCACGCCCTCGCGCTGTTCCTCAGTGAGGATTGAGTCCAGCAGCACCAATTCGGCATGCACATACGGCCTGACTTTACCCTTGGCGTACGTCTTGATCTTCTCTTCCAGCGCACCCCGCTGCTCTTCCGGCGCACCCCGCTGCTCTTCCGGGAGATTGGCATTGCATGCCTGAGCCATTTTCATCTTCTCCGGAAAGCGTCTCATGATACCATCAACGGAGCGACGGACATTCGGACAGCCAGATCGAACGCTGGATGGAACAGCTACGACCTCGAAGTCTTCAAACAGCTCCCGCCGCCGACGTCGCATCGAAATGAGCATCCTGACGGCAATGGAGTAGGAGTGAAGACGGCCAAAGGCGTGCCGCAGCTCGCTCCAATGTGTCTTTATACTGGGATCCCTGTCTGCTCGAGCCTTGCCGCGGAGAAATCCTTCGAAGGAAGAGTTGTAAAGTTGGTTGATGGTCTCCAGCAGCTCTCGCGTTTGGGTTACAACTGTCGAAAAACCGTTAGTTTCTTAAACATGGCACAAGAGGATGTGAGCTCGTTACTTACAGTTCTCTAGACTCGGTCTTTCTCCCGGTAAGCCAAATCTTCTCAGAGAGTTGATATTACGAGCGGCTTCCCGAGCTGTGCGACATGAGATCATTAGCAGGAGCAATTGTCTCGAAGATGCCAGTGGGTGTTCTTACCTTCAGCGGTGTCCTCCTCTTCACATCTTTCCTCGCAGAAATCCAACCTTTCCCTTTGCGTCAAGTTCTTAATGTACTGTTCGATGACAGGTCGGTTGAACGCTAAGACCCTCTCAAGAACCGTCCCGAACACTCCGTTCAACTGGTCGTCAGGAGTGCTGCCCAAGGTCCCAAGAATGTTGGCAATGTACGTCGTGACATCTTCGAGCTCCTCGCTGGTCCGCTGGTTGGATGCGAACCGATACTGAATTTGGCCAGGCTGGAGGACAGCGAATGCTGTCACGGTCTTGCCTCTCAGTCCGCTGTCGCAGATCTGGCCGAGCTTGTTGACGAAGCATCGAAATGAGTCCCTCGAAGATCTTCCAACGTCGGACTCGAGGTCGGCTTCCGGTTCCTTGACGCTCTCCGCCTGGAACTTGACTTCCTTCAGGCAGTAGAGCAAGAGAACCGCTTCGTAGAACCGGAGGCTGAGGCCAGGTTCCAGCGGGACAACATTGGAGGGGAGATCGTCAGTTGACATCTTGTCGGTGGCTGGGAAGGATGGGTAGGAAAGATATCGGGTAAGTGGAGTCGCAAAAAACAGTTGAAGAATCCTGGTGAGCTGATGATATGAACTAGATCGAGGTGGGGAGGGGTGAGTCGTCGAAGTCGAAGAAGCCGAGCTCTTCGAAAGTCTTTATACAATGGACAGCGCCAATTCCACGGACCGAGTACTTCATCTCCAGCTCATTGTGCCAGAGGCATTCATCGTGAGGCCTACAGCGTGGGCGCGACCTGTTTCGTCGAGATTCGATGGCGATCTCATGTTGTTCGTGAGGCCCACCGCCGCGGAAAAGACGAGCCAAGAGCATGCCTCCACGCACCGTCGCAGCCTGCGTGATGTGATTGACAACAAACAACAAGGCTCTTAGCCCCTTGGAGGTCGGAACAGGTCTATGCAAAGGTTAGAGGCCCTTTTGCCCAGTTCTTACGCAACAGCGCGACTCCAAGAAGCAGTTTCGGTTGTTCGGAGACCTGGGTCGAATGGAGGCAGACAGTTCGTGCATTGGAGGCATGCCATTCTTTATCTACTTTTACGCCTCACCTCGACAACTGACAGCCTATCACAGTTTCAGTTGCCTCTCTTTGGACCAATTAGAGGGCGTTGGAGGGCAAAACCAGGTCACATCATTGGGCCAACATCGTGGCTACACGCTACCAATCCTACCACGCCAGTGGGAGCAAGGGCCCCATCACCGCCGTGGGCCTCGTAGGCCTCTGGCAGATTTAGCCTTGTTGGCCATGTTGACGATGTAGCCAAAAGCACTTTTCCTGTTTGAGGGTCTACGGGTGACGGTGGGCCGCGGTGCATTAACAGCATAGTTTGAAGATAATGTCTCTACTGGAGGCTTACGGTCTCGAGAAGCCATCATGGACCCAGTATTTGAACCAAGAGCGCTGCTAAGCAACGGAGCACAGTCTTGCGTGTCCCTTCCTGACTTCCAGGGGTTCTTTATATCACCTTGTTACTCACACCGACGGAACTCTGCGTGGCTCCAACGGTGTCGAGGCCACCGGCAACCGGAGACACGTCTTATCCTTTCCAGCGTCAGCAACCTTACTATTGTCGGAACCGGAACGCCCTTGTTCGTCTATCGATCGCTTCGATCCCGCCATCACACACACACACACACGGTCAGAGTCAGATACAAGCGACGTTATCGAGCCAGTATTGTCATGTGCGACAACCATACCAGGTCTGACCACAACTTTTCAGTTGCTGAGGGCGGTTACCATTTTGACCCCAATACCTGGGATGTCACTGTTGACAACACCGGCTTGAGCTATTCCGATCCGGACAGTCCTTGGTCGTCTTTCGCTCCGGACACTCCTCCTGGCGTTGGCATTGTGACCTCGGATATGCCGTTGACTCCACAAGGATCTGCCTTTGGGATCAGTGGAGACCACCCTGAGGAAAACGAGCAGTACAGCTTCCCCGTGCACCACAATGCGGAGGACCTGACGGTCGACCCCAGTCATTTGGATATGAACCAATATCAAGCCACGTACGACACTGGAGTCCAGGCCTCGGCCTCCTATATCAATACTCAGGCCTGCTCTTATTCCCCTTTTCTTGGAGTTGGGCCTTCGGGCCCCCTTCCTACCTCCCAGCATTACTCAACATACTCATTTGAACAACCCATCGAAGCCTATCAGGCCTCTGACATCCCTTTGACTGGAGAACAAGACTTCAACCAATACAGTTCGGCAGAAGTAGCAGGAGCCCACCCTCCACCCCGCTACGCTTCATCAGCATAGACGATGAATCCCGAGCAAGCTGCGGTTGGAGACTTGGACCCGAGTCTTGGAACAGACTCGGGGTTTCTTTCGGACAACACTGGAACCTTACCACCATCTCTGGAGCCAACATATGCTATTCCTGGGCAAGTTGGCTACACACACGGTCAAGGAAGTATTTCTTATCAACAATCGTTTCAACACCATTCTTCGGCCTTGCATCAGCAACAGCCACAACTGTCTCTACCAGTTCAGCTTTCCCAGGACGTACACCTCGAAGACCACGATACTATGCAGCGATCTAGCAACCAGCAACAGTCAACAGAACAGTCAACCTTCGCCATCACTGCCACCGGCGAATTCATATGCATTGATCCCGCATGCAAGACCAAGCCCCCGCCTGTCTTTAAGCGAAAATGCGATTTGACGTGCGTCCTCCTTCGTGTTCCGATACCTCTTCCTCGCCTTCTCCCATCCCTGGTGCTTCGTTCCTGATCGCTGACATGCCGTTCTTCTACAGCAAGCACCAAAATAATCACAAGCGACCCCGTGAATGTCCTAAAGCCGCTGAATGTGGCTACCTAGGCGGCGCGGAACTCAAAGACCTCCACCGTCATTTGTGGTCCCATCACCGAAAGTACGCGCAAGAAAATAACATCCCAAAGGAAGAAACGATGTGCGATTTCCCGGGTTGCGACTACAAGGGGAGAAAGGACAATGTGCGGAGGCACAAGGATACTGTTGGTCATCATCGGGTACAGCCTTGATCACTGTGAGCCTGTTCGGTTCCCGGCGATGAGGCTTCTGTTTTACGAGTTGTGATTTTCAATTTCTGCTGATTTTCACCATTTTTCGTTGTTTTTCTGGTTACAAGGCCCGTGTTATGTTGACTTTGTTCCGAAAGGGGCACAGTTTTGGTAGTGCGTTACAGGGGTACTTTTTTCCCACATTCATTTCCTGTCACTGAGTACGTACATTGCTATTTGTTGGAACGTCAGAAACACCACACAATCACTCGTTCAATATCTCAGCCAGAAGCGATACAATGCCCATTATTGCGTGTCGTCTATCATGGTCACCAATAGCTACCGTGAGCAGGGGCCGGTGCGGTCCCGAGCTTCCGGCACAACCCACATCAGCATTCCACGGGCCTCTTGCAGCAGCGTTACACCACCCTACCCAGTCCCCAGCACTCTGTCCTCCACTCCACCAATACCACAGGAAAGTTCCCAAAGTAAGCACGATGATGTGCAGACAGTCCGTGGACAAGTCTTGAGACCGTGCAGTGGCCTCCTGGTCGGACCTTTGGGCCTCTTGCAGCATGGTGCTTGGCATTGGTAGTGCTAGCGCCGGAGGCCAGAAGTCGGGTCTGCGATGACGGCAGACCAGTGTCTTTTGGATGAGACACTTTGAGTTGAGTGGCTGAGCGCTTTGGTTTCTGGCTGGAGCAAATGCCGTATTGCCCTGTAGCTTTTGGTGCCGGTTGTACCGGCTGTTCGGTCAATGCCCCTCTCCGGGCCTCCGGCAGAGTGGAGACTGTAAGACCGTCCAAGTGGGGCCGGTTCGGGGTTCGTGTAACCTCTTCCGGAGTTCCGGGGGCCCGTGGTGGGGCTCATGCTGTGGTTGGAGCCGGAGTGTACCCTTGTGGTTTTCTTTGACCGTTACGCTGATGAGTGAGCAGACGCCAAAAGTTCCGAAAACCCGTCAGAACACAATTAGGCTCAGATCCATCTTGGTGCATCTCTTCTTGCCTCATTGTCCATTCGTCAATCGGACATGTTTCCAATCTTTTCATGGTCACGAGCAACCAAGCGTGAAAGAACTGGACAGCAGAAATCTCGAGCACGAATCCAATCATATCAACCGTGAGGTTCGAGTTGATCAGTCCAGGACCGGACGGATAGAGCTCCCTGTCGTTTCCGTCCACGTCAAAAAGCATCGGCAGCGTCATGACGAACATTGCTGTAACAAAAATTATGCTGACCACGAGAAATCCTAGCACCCCTTTGACGAAGTTGTCCAGTATCTTGATTTCCCTCTGTTGGTGGCCATATTATTTGCATGGTTAGCTAAGGTACTCTTTACCGAGCGATAGGATACATGGGCACAACTGCCCGTAACAACCGGTGAAGGTCAAGTCAGAGCGGTCTACTTACACCTTGCACTTTTGCTCTTGTTGCATGTCTCTGGATCTCGAGCATGGACGAGAGCAGACTGGCCATGATCAGGTTGACCCACGCCAGCATGACAAGGCTAACGCCAAGCGATGCCGTTGTCCGACAGCTGCTAAGTATCCAAATAATGGCAAAGCCAAACACAAGCAGGATGTCCCACAGCAGCGATAGCGCGCGCGCCCTCGGTGGGAAGGCTTTGGGAAAGAATTGTCTGACCATCCAAAGCGTGGGAATTGCCGTGAACAGCAGCGTTCCCCAGGTGAATGTTTGGATAACATCCCAGAGATACTTCATGTCGATATCCCTCCATTTCATTTGGTACATGTTGCTTTCGCTTATCCCAAAAGCTTGAGAGGTCCTTCGATATTGCTTGACGGCAAAAGTAAGATGGGTGGCGGAACGGACGATGGCCCAGAGAGCGGCGTTGAGGATTAGTAAGTTGGTTAGGACAATCTGCCAGGGCTGGAATCTGTTTGCCGTGTTGCTAACGCCGGTTTCTTCGAGGTTGTTGGGATTGCTTTTGTGCCTGAGTTGCTCTGTTTGAAGACGGCGTGCAATGCTAATTTGGCGATAGGTGTAAAGGACGGTCAATGTCGATCCAACGATGGCCAATGAGTCACCAGCGACGAGAATCCATGAGCAGAAGCCTCCGGGTTCTTCTAGAGCAAATGGTGATGCGGAAGCCATTGCTGCAGTTTGTGTCCAGGAAAGCAGAGGTATTTCGGCGTTGACATCGACGAGAAGCGGTCTCTGAGACCTGGGTTTGAAGTATGGATAACGGCTGCAAGCCAAATACATCACGGCGAAAGTAATGGAGGCACGAAAAGATTTCCGCTAACAAAGCTTTCCCATTTAGGACAACAACTGATTCAATCGGAACCAGTTCCTATCGTTCACCGGCCCGGAAGGTTATATCACACAACGTGGTAGTACCTTCTAAGTGCTGACCGGAGTAAAACATGATTCTCCAATGGGATCTTCCGAGACCCCCAAATTTCAATGATGCAGCATTTCAAGCCGGAGCTCATGGACGGCGCATCAGTCTTACACCGACGAATTAGGCAATTATCCCACCAAAGACTGTCATTGAAATTGTGGCGCAGGTATCGCACGCTCCAGGTTCAGATTGGAAATGGGGCGCAGTCTCCAAACGGCCCCTCACAATGCGTGTAGATCCACGGCAAAAGCAATCAAGCAAGTATGGGATATTCTCGGATTTGTCCGCTCCTCACTTCGGTAGAGGAGATAAGCCCAAATATCATGCAATTATTACTGCTCCATGCCAGCTTAATCGCCGTTGGTGGCTCGAGCATGTAAGCTGCGGAGGTAGGGTCGGTGTGTGGCTGTTTGTGAGACTGCAGGTACCGATGCTGGTCACGGATCGGAATGAGCTTACAAGCTTTTAAAGACCCAGCATCGGTTTTTGTATCCGAGCATCCCATCATTTCGTATGATATCCGCTTGATCTGACTGACCAAAAGGGACAGAGATTCTTATACTACCTTAACGGCGAAGCCTTCGGACACCATATTCACCTCAAGAAAGCCTATCGTTCCTGATGAAGCGCTTCATCCTCTTCTCAGACTATTCTACCCATCTTTGCGGGTGGCGAGGGACTCTGAAGATACTATGTGCTCTGTCTTGGCTGATGCTATCTGTCAACATAGTTGTCAGTCTTATCCTGACAATCATGTCGAAACACCAGAGCCAGGACCGGAAGAGTGCGAGTGTGGTCATGATGGACGCTTCGTGCAAGAAGATCAACCGGGTGGATACGTCTTTCCACTTGCTTATGAACATATTTTCAGCTGCTCTTCTTGGAGCCACGGTCAGTCAGCATCATGCAATCCGCGTTCCAACCCAAACTGCAAAGCTTCATACGCTAACAAAATTCGCCGCTAAAGAACTTTGCCATGCAAGCATGGGCAGCCCCGACTCGTGCGGACATTGATAAAATACACAAAAGCGGCGGCACCGCTGACATTGGTATCCTGTCCTTGAGAAATATGCTACATATTCGCCCAAAACGACTTATCATGTGGACAACCATGTTGGTTACTGTGTTGCCTCTCCACTTGGTCTACAACTCGGCCATATCGTCGACCACTTCTAGGCCAACATATAATGTTTTGGCGGTTTCACCCGAATATTTGACTCATCCATTCGAGGTTTCTCGAGATTCAATCTTTCCCGAGTTTGTTGGCCAGCAAAAAAACCACAACATAACCAACGGTATGCTGTTTGACCTTCGGGATACACAGCAATGGAGAGAGGTTAATGTCAAGTCCATCTACAAGGATCTCAAAGCGAGGGTTTCCTCTTACGGTGGCGTCGTTGTGGTTGCCGACAAAAAGTCCACGCGGGCCACCCGAAATAACACATCGGAGCCTGTTTCTGGAGTCCTGTATCACCGGGTTGAGCCAGCAAGACTTTCTTCGGACCAATTAGCATATTGGACGACGGATATCACTGTCATAGCCAAGACTAAGACGACTGGATGGGAGTCTTCAGACGACCCTTATTGGGAAACCGTTGAGAAGGAAGTCGACCTCCGGAACATAGACTGGGATCTGGTCGACACTCAGGACCCCTTCTGGGGCCAGCTATGCTATTACGGTGCGTCGCTGGAAGATGTTCACTGCTACATCGATGACTATCTGGGAGTTACAAATCGAAGTGCCCCATCGACACCGGTGTTTAGCATCCAAGGCAACATTTTCGTGAGACGGATCGATCCGAAATGCCGATTACTTGCAGAACCAGTCTTCTGGTGGTTGACAACCTTTTGCAACCTCGTCATTGCGGCCTGCCTCAGCTCAATGGCTTGGTTCTACAGATCAGCACCGCTGGTCACCATCGGAGACGCGATTGACTCGTTCATAACCGAGCCACCGTCTCCAGACTCAAAGACAATTCCCAGATCAAGCTGCACTTACCACCACACATTGTTCACAAACATTTTCCGGCCAGCACTTCCGCCGCAGGCATACAACCCCAAGGCAACACCCTTGTGGAAATCCGTTTCCTTGACGCGCTGGTCTCTGACTATAGTCTGGTTCCTCTACATGTTCTCCCAATGTATCCTCTTCTTCAGCACAGCTCTGAGCAAGGAAGAATCCTCAGCTCTACGGCTCAAGTCCCTCTTCAACTTCAACCTGGATTCCTTGGATTCCGGGGACACCCTCTACGACAGCGGCGACATAGACACACCACCCCGCCGCTGGCGTCTTGTGCTGCTCGCCAACACGCCGCAGATATTTCTGTCACTGACGTACCTCTTCCTCAACAACATCTTGACCAAGATGGTCGCCGAGCGTGAGTGGCACTCCTTCCACGTTGGAACCGGAAGCGAAAGCGGAAAGAAGAAATGGCGTGCAAGTGTAAGAAGAAAAGAACAGGAAACCGACCGGGAACCATCCCCGACCCCCAAGACCAAGACGCTACGCACCTCCCAACCCCGCGGCTCCCAACGCTCCACCTTCTTCCTCAGCCTCCCCTACCGCTACGCCCTCCCCTTCGTCGTCATCTCCAGCGTCATGCACTGGCTSATSAGCCAGTGCCTGTACTTCACCGAGGTAGACTTCGTCGATCTGGACGGAACCACCTTGGACAAGTCGAATCCGACCACTTCGACGCTGGGATACTTAACCTGGGCCATGTTCTGGGTGATCGTGCTGGGGACGTTGTCGTGGGTGACGATTTTGGGGTTGGCGGTGTTTGGGAGGTATCCGGTGGGTATGCCGATTATGGGGGGTTGCTCGGCTGTCATTGCTGCTGCTTGTCATGCTGCGCTGAGACGAGGGAGTGGAAATGGGGACGCGTATGGGGAGGCGGACGGAAACGGGATCGGGGATCGGGACGGAGATGAGGAGGAAGGAGACGGAGATATAGCGGCAGGTCCGCTGTCGTGGGGAGTCATTAAGCAGGTTGTTGTGAGAGATGGAGAGGAGGTTGAGGAGAAGTGGTTGGGTTTTACCAGGGGAGAAGCGGAGAAACCTGTTGTTGGGGAATTGTATGGCTAGTACCAGCAAGAGCAGTGAGTACCCGAAGCTTTGCGGTTGCACATTGCCCTTGCTGTTTCAGTTCCGTTTTTGTAACTGTCGAACAGGCTCGAAATCGACTGTCCCAGATACACACACCCGTCGCAATATGTCAATCCCGGAAAAGCCGAACCCTCTCGAAGTGTGCCCCAACGGTCGTTCAGCGTCGAGCGACCTACTTCCATACTCCATTAGTAGAAATTGGAGTCGTTTGAGTGAGCTGAACCGTTATGGCTGTTTCCCCGTCCAAGAAACAACCATTCTCGGTTGTAGATACACCCGTTTAAGTTTTGGATGAGGATGGGATTTATTATGATGGCTTAGCCGCCCAAACGAATGCGTGCCACAGATCGCAGAAGACTCGATACCTACCACCGGGCAATTATCACTCGTTTTTTTCGCTGCTTCAGTTTATTTCTGCCATGTGATACATGGCATCTCTTTCCTGGATGGGCAGATTTTTCATCATATTTAGGTAGGTTAGGAACTTTACTGGGCGAGGCTTTAGTGGGTTTGAGGATCATGGTGTCTACTCGGTCATGGATGACAACTCGTGCATTTCCTTCTGACGTTTCGTTACGGCGGCTTTAGTTACAGGACAATCATCTCCGCCGCTTAGCTGTCCATAGCTGAACGTGGTGTACAAATCCTCCAATAATATCAAATTCTTGAACATCATTTAGCAACGCTTCAAATGATGATACGGTCACCGTGGTGGTACTTAGATATATGACCTGAGCGACCAGTCGGTCCCAACATAGCAATGATAGCGGCCTCCTGGGCCTCTCCTAGAAAAGTGGGCAGACTTGGCAGGTGACTTTGACCAATGAGATGTGCATTACAGTCCTAAACCTTCCCTTTTCGGTAAGAAAGAGGCAGGGTAAAAAGATGCCCCTCTTCCAGTATCCACCCTTTTTTCTATCGGTAAAATTATCTGCCTGGCGGTAAGTCGCCGTATAGCTCACACGCTTTAATCCTACAAGCTGTGACAATGAGAGCTACGGTTGGCTTCGTGTTCGTCTTGTCTCTTGTGGGTTGGGTGATGATTGCGTCAGTAAAAGTGGCCAAATGGGAAAGGTGGAGGAGGTATGGATAAATTGCACTTTTAGTCATTACGCTAATGTTTGTCTCATCGCCATGTTTGCTCTCACGTCCACACAGAACAGTCGTAGATGAACGTGTCAATCCGTCTAAAGCCCAAAGAAGGGGAAAAGATCCTCACGCAAAGATAGTTGATTTTTTTCCTAACTGCCTACTAACGTAGAACCCAGCCCCCAAACAAAGCGGGAAAACCCAGCGCAGATAACAAGCAACTACTAGGCGGAACCAATAAAGTGCCGTTGGATAAAGTATCTAGCGGCGTTGTGGGTGCGATCTTCACCTTGTATTTAGCTATGGAAGACAGTCCCATAACAACCCTCCATGGTAAAGTAGAAAGAGGCCCAACAAGACACGGAAGACGCAGTTGTACGATGAGGAAGCCACCGGCCGACGGTCATATGTGCCTTTGCGTTGCCGATGCGTCTGAAAGGCACCTCCATATCTTTGTAGGTAGAAACGACAGGCCTGATGAGTGTTCCCGGAGAGCAGGTAATTGCAGCGGGGTATACAGGACGTTTGGTTGTAAAGAAGAAGATATGGTACTGCCAAGGAACATAACCCTTGAGAATGGCTTGCAAAAGCAGTGAGCATGGACAGAAAGAAATGGTGGAAATGGAAACCTTCGAGAGAAACGAATAATATACCCTAGGAGACACATGTTTGATAAACAGAACACCGAGGCAGCGCTAGACCTGTCATTATGCAGGTCTGTTTTGCGGATATGAGAGCCGTCAAGGTGTCTCCTAAACCCCGCGAGCATTGAACTCATGTGCCTATATCCAAATGAGTGACCCAGAATTCCCTAAATACCTTACCTACCTATTTTGATCATCATGATCATGATCAAATCATGATCACCGATGCCATCTTGCTAGCGGGATTGCCCCTTCAAGGCGGCCAGCTTAACAGCAGGTCTTCAATGTCAGAGCGACTCGGCAGCACAAGGAGCGGCTTTGCTAACCAGTAGATGCCAGCGGCTCAGTGAATTGACGTCAGCTGCCGAGAATTGGCAGAAATTGAGGCGCCTTGGAGGCCAGGAAGAGATCTGGTGGACCAGAATGTCGGTTTGCGAATTGACAGCAGCTGAAAGCTACTTTGGAGCCTGCCGAATGACTTTGTCTTGTCCTGTGTCTGGTCATTCCAGGTTTGACACCACGCGAACAAACGTGCGGGGTCCTAGGGGAGCGCCGGGGAATCGGCCGGTTGCTGTTGAGATCCCGCCGGGATCATGCCCAAGGCCCGCGCTCTCTTCCGACGCAACATCCTCTTCTGGGCCAACGTCTTCAGGTATGTTCTCAACTCCAGCTCGATATCCTCGTCCTCATTCTCAGCGGGCTCGTAATCGTGGTCGTCAGCGAGCCGAGAAAACTCGGTTGACAACACCCGGAGAGTTTGTCTTATGCACCTGTTAACGCATTTGTCCACTTTCTGAGAGTAAACCGATTGTTAGTAATTTCAACAACGCGTTGGGAGCTCGACGGCGACTGTATCGGGTAGTGGCTGGGGGCAGAGATAGTAGGGATTATGTACCTGGGGGTCAGATGCGCCCTCTCGCAAGAATTTGAGCCTCTTCGCAACCATGTTCTCGTTTATGGTCTTGGACAGTCCAAACTCGGTCTTGATCGCACGGCCAACGTGTTTATGGCTTTTCTCTTGATCCTTGAGGGAGAGAAGTCTATCGTCCATCTCTGCGGTCCAGGGCTCTGCACATAAACCGCCTTTCTGTTCCCGTTGTTCTTCCAGATTGGTGTTTGGAGCGGTGGGTACCAGATTCGGGGTGGCTCGGCCATGTTGGAAGGACTGTTGTGTCACAGAAGGGATGGCTACGGGGTGTTGTTCGGATCCATTGAGGGCCATCTCAGGGTATGCCTCGGTGGATGTTGCTGTCCACGTTCCATGGCCTGGGTGCACCATTCCCATGAAGCCTCCAACCTGTGACAGATTGGCTTGCATGTAGACCCCGCCAGGCGGCATAGTCTGAGGAAAGCCCGTATATGTTGGGCCATGGGTGGATGGGGAGATCAAACCGGAACTGACTGTCATCCCAGGATACTGATGGTGGATAGGCAGCATTCTGTCACCGAGATGTTGGCCGATGTTCTGAAG
This sequence comes from Neurospora pannonica FGSC 7221, assembly GCA_009805235.1. Classification (NCBI taxonomy): domain Eukaryota; kingdom Fungi; phylum Ascomycota; class Sordariomycetes; order Sordariales; family Sordariaceae; genus Neurospora; species Neurospora pannonica. The sequence goes on along the minus strand of RANY01000057.1, from coordinate 31,055 downwards.
CAACATTTGGTGGACTGTGGGACCAGTCTGGTCGTGGTTGCGGAGCAACTCCGGGTCGATCGGGGGTGCGGTTTCTAGAGGGTTAATGTTTCGGCTGGCTTGAACCTGCTTCGGATCCAAATAGCAGAATTCGTCCTCGCCGACTTGTAAACGAGAAGGGGAAGGTGATGACATGTTGGACGGCATCAAGTATATCTTTGCCCTGAAACCGTCGGAGTACGTCGAGCTTCGCCAATGCTATTCGGGTTCTGGATCGTCTGACTTTTTTTGAAAACTGTCCATGGGCGGTCGCGAAACTAAGTGTTTTGTCGGCTTGTGAGGGTTGAAAACCCGGTCGATGGTAGCTTGATGATTGCAATGCCGTTAGAAGGGTATCGAAGATGAATGGTTGCGGCGAGGCGTATGGGAACTGGTCGAGGGACCCTTGTTGAAGTCAAAGGGTTGATACCTCTAACGAGTCTTGAACAAGTTTGAGAGGAGGGATCGTGCGTATTTGATAAACAGTCGAAGTGACGCGTTCGTGGTGGAAAGTTGAGACTGCAATATGAAGGGTATGGTAGACCCTTCATGACCTCGAGGTTTGGAGCCTCGTCGTCGACGCTCCGCCCAGCATCCTCCACAAGGCGAACGGATATCCATGGTGGTGGTCTGGCGTTGAGCTCGGCGCGAAGCTTCGCATGAGACTAGTGGCAGCCTTACACCCAGCACCAGGAAACCAGCTGGAATTGTAATCGATGGATGTCTAAGGCCTCAATGGCTGGCATCCGCGGAAGGAAATATGCCTTGGGAGGTGGGAGCACAAACTCAACAAGTGACGGGAGTTTTCGGTGAAGTTTGGGTTTGTTGTAGAAGGAACGGGAATGGGAGAGGAAGTCGCGAGAATGACGCTGCGCCATGCCTGTGACAGGTTGCGCATATGCCGTGCCACTAGTCTTTTGCAATCTGCCTCGGGTCGCAGATCTGCATGGCATGAAGCCAGGCACGGAGCTGAGCACGAAGCCAGGCATGAATATTGGATTGCGCCCAACGAAACACGCCTACAACCGACTACATAATGCATTGATCTTGATCTTAGCCAATTAGAATCCAGCATGTGCACAAATGCCACAGCACAACTAAAGTATTTTGTAATATCCCGCGGCAGGTCCGTTCAGCAGCTCAAGGATTGTTTGGCGTAGGCGAGAGGGAAAGGGGACAACACGGACCGGTGAAAAAGGCAATAACCCAGAACCAGCCGTGTTACCACATCGATCTTCCACGCCAAGTGGATGATGGTCATAAGTTGGGCCTTGCTGAGCCCACCATCAATTGTCTCAAGTGGCGTGCTCCCATCGTGCTCTGCGCAACCTACCCCTCAGATAGCTACCCACCCGACAACACAGGTTTGCTGACGGCAACCATGACGATTTCGAGCTACATGTCATCTACTACCCCGGCTCGAGCCTGGCTTTTGTTTCGATGAGGCTGCCAATTGTCCTATCAAAACCGCACAATTTGCCTGCAGGCCATTCATTGCGGCTGTTCCGACTTCCGCCTATATCACCCAACAGGCACGGTCAAATATTCTATATAATACACACTGGAACCTCCTGCCTCCACATATGTCCTTGACTGTCCCGTAGGCCTTAGTCTCAAAACGTCATCACGCCATCACGTCTAGTTTCCTCAAGTTCAACAATTTCATCTTTGACAACCCATCATTTCAATGCTCCTCTGTTAGGCGGCTGTTGTTCTAGAATGGAAAAACAACTCAATAACCACCGCCCACACACTTGTCAGAGCCAGTATCAACCTGACCTTATTCTGTGGTTCAATGGGGAATACCACCTGGCTACATCCGTACTGGGTCTTCATCCATTTGAGATACGGAATGGGCAGTGGGATGTTGCACCTCAATCAGAACCTTCTCTTCAGCTATTTCTTTGCTACGGAGACGCAGCCATCATGGGTCATCAAACGTCATCACCAAAAGCACGGCGGATGGACCAGGTATCGATGGACGTGGATCACTTCGCGGGCCACAAGAGTGTTGACAACCCCGACCTTCTGCCATCGTATCAACAGAACAATCTACCAAACAATCAGACAAGAGCAACACACAATGCTTCCAAGAAAACGAAGCCATTCCCTGACGGCCCCAGCAAGTTTAAAGAGGCCAGTACCGCTCCCTGGCTTGTATCATTATGTAGCCAGGAGATGGAACTAACATGGCCGCTTTTTCTCTACAGATTCTCTCCAAAGCCATGGATAACGTATCTGACCAGCTCATTGCAATCCTCGAGGATGAGCTGGACAAGATGGAGGATGAAGAGGATGAAGAGGATGAAGAGGATCAGGAGTCAACGGGCGCGCCCTGACCCACCAGTTGGTGGTACATGCAAAGGGGAGTGTTGGGATACCGCGGAAAAGCCCCCAAGTTGGTCGTTTTCTGATCTCTGATCTCCGCGCAGTCTTGATACTCTCCTATGCATGACCACGAGCGCAGCCCGAAGTTTCGCCCATCTCCATTTCCCGCTTATTTTCTATGCGGACTCTTTTCTTTTCTTTTCAGTTCCTTTCTTGTCTTTTCTTTTCTTGTTTTTTTTTTTTTTTTCACTCGAGCAACATGCACTTAGGGTTAGTGTTAGGGGTATGGAGCAGGTGGTTTTTGCATATTCACCCACTTAATTACCAGATCAGACATGACCCATACGGTGGCTTTGTTTTGAAGAATGAGTGATTCCGGATGAAATCGAGCTGGTCAGGCTCAAAACCCCCTCCTATCCTCCTCATTACGAATTCCACCTCGCCACAACTCCCGCTAACCAAGTCGAACTCATGCCGAACAATCCACCCACAATCCACGCCTTCAACCTCGACCCGCCCCCTATGCCAAACGGCGTTTTCTCCCTGTTTTATCCCACGCCACCAAACTACCTTGTAGCTTGCACAATACCGCAATATAGGTAATGACCCATCACTATGACAGCCACCCAAGACGTGACTCCAACAACCCAATAGCCCTGAGAAATCCTGCAAAAACACTAGCAGCTTGTCCCGTCCCACTCGGTACAACAGCACCACAGCCGGTGATGGACGGGTAGGCCCTACAGAACGAAATAGATAGGTAGTACGAAATAGCATTCGTAGCGATGTTGAAAATGGATATTATTTAACCACTTGCTCAATCTGAATGGATAACTGCTCCGCTTGAGTTCTCTTGCCTGGGCTGCTGGCTTTGCGACGAGAATGGCTTCCTTTCGGCGACCAGCGCCTACAGGGACACTGAGTACACTGTACGTACTCTCACTTTTACGTCATGGAATACGGGAAGGTGCAGGATACCAGGGTGGGTTTGGATTGTACCACGCAGTGTATCAGTGGTGATGTGAGGAGTGGGTGCTACAGGGATCTTTGAATCGGTCTTTGGAATCCGTGAGGAGAGCTGAATTTTGGGACTAGAGAGATATGGGGAAGCTGTGGTGCTGATGTGGTGAGCAGTGGGACAAGACGATAGACATGGACACGGGGACCTCGTTGATGCCCGGTCCGGAATTGCCCGAGGACGGGTGAGCAGGTAATCCTAATGACTGGACGCTAGAAAGCTCCTGTAGTAGTACTGGTAATAAGCATTACACTATGACTATGCCTCGTATGAATTGGTGATACTTCTCTATGTGGCAACCGGTGCCTGTTGATCATCACTGCCATCATCTCTTGACCGTCCTAAACACCATATACCACCAGGGCATGAACATTCAACCGATCTCGGTGCTCCCGTCTAATCAGATCCTGTCATGGCCAGATACTCCGCCGCCGCCCCTCTCGCAGCAACCATCCAATCCTCTGGCTCCTCCTCCACGGCCGGCCCTCTCTGGCTCTCATACACCTGCTCCTGCTGCCTCTTGTCGAAACCGTAAACATCGGAGTCCCTGTCATGGAGTGTCAGTCATCATTCACGCAATTCCAATCTGCGAGGTAACACTTACAACTCAAACGCATCAACCCCCTCCCGCCCTTCAGCCTCCCTACTAACCCAAACAGCCACACTCCTCGCCGCAACAGGGAACACTCCCCACCCCTCCCCATCAATCACCACCTCACCCGGGCAGAACTTGAGCAAGTCCGTCCAACCCTCGCCCGCATGTTCCACGCCCACATACATCCTCTTACTAGCATGCTCCCACCAATTGGCCATGACGCACGCCACTCCCGCGCCCCCCGACTGACTATAATGCCCCGTCCTCGTAAACCCAACGCAATGCGGGTGATTAAAGTAATCGTGCTGCGTCCCGTACGCCCACAACCGTCTCGCCAGCATCAACTTCGGCAGAACCTGTCCGCCGCACATCGGTGGCTTCCAGTGCTGCGGGTCCGGTAACTGCGTCGGTTCCGACCCGGGTGTATCTTCCGACGAGGGAGTACTAGTGGAAGTAACACCGAAGGAACCGTACAAATCGGACCAAAACACGCACGGTACACCGGCATTGGCGCGCAGGAGGATCAGACTGTAAGCTAAAGGCATGAAAAACGGCGCTATGGGCGTTTCCAGCGACTGCCCCTTTTGCGTGTCGTGGTTGACCACGAATGAGACGGTGTTATGTGGTTTCCAGACGCATAAGGTGTCGTCGAAGAGGAGACGGAGGTCGGTGTCGCGGGAGCCGTACGTGATCCCCGGAGCACCGGTGGGGGAGGATTGGATGTTCTCAGAGGCGAGGGAGATGCGGGAGAAGTTGGAGACTAACTGCACGTCGAAGAGCGAGAGGCGGTGGTGCATGTACTCGATGTAGCGCGCGAGAAACTCGGAGTCTTCGCGCCAGTATTCGCCTACTATGAACCATTGTGCTGGGGAGCCGGGGGGACCGGGGGCGACGTGCCGGTCGATGTGCCCTAATAGTTCGCGGACGAAGGAGTAGGAGTAGTGTTTGATGGCGTCTAACCGCAACCCGCCGAGTTGGGGCAGTTGGGATTTGAGCCACCATGTCCAGTGGAAAAGGTCCCTTTTTACCTCGGGGTGCTGATGGTCGATGTCTGCGAACATTAGGTAATCGTAGTTCCCGTTTTCTTCGTCTACGTCCTCTGACCACTCTTTGCCTTCAAACTTCCAGATGGCGTTCTCCTTGCGCAGGTCGTCGTAGTCAATCCCCTTGAAGTGTCGCGCCGACCAGCGGAGGGGGGAGTACATCCCCTGGCGACCGGGGAAGTCGTAGCCGGTCCAGGCTTCGATCTCCGAAGGCTTTTTGTCTAGCACCACCCGTCGGTCCTTCGGGTCTACTCGTCGAGCGAGGACGGGCTCCTTAAAGTCCGCGGCGGCTTTGTGGTTGAGCACGGCATCGAAGAGGACCGAGACGCCGTATTGGGCTCCGACGGTGACTAGTTGCTGGAGTTCCTCCTTGCCGCCCCATTTCGTCTTGCGAGAGCCCTTTTGTTCGAACTCGCCTAGGTCATACAAGTCGTAGATGTCGTACCCGTTGCCGGTCTTCCATGAGGCTTTGCAAGCGGGTGGGATCCAGATCTGGGTGATGCCGAGTTGGGCGAGCGTGGGGATGATTTTCGTCAGGCGTCGCCAGTGTTGGAAATCAGGAGGGCAGTACCACTCGAACCCCTGGACCATGGTGCGGTTGGCCGGACATGGTGCGTCTGGTGGGTAGGGGGTGTAAGTGCTGGGGAGAGAAGAAGCAGGTCGGCGGTGACGGAGCGGTCGTAGTTGGGAGGATGTGCCGCCGTAGGGTGGTGGTGGTTCCAGTGTTGGGCTGGGATATTGGGGGGTTAGACCGAGGAAGGCGCTCATTTTGGCTATCGGTGTTGCTGAGACGGTGAGATGGTTAGGGAGGCCGTAGCTGTGGAAGGTGATGGAGATGGGATGAGATGTTTACATATAGACATTTTGACCTGGTGGATACAACCGAAGCAGGAACGGTCATGCGGACGGGGGCTGACCGCTTCCATTTCCATGGTGGCGGTGGTGGTTGAGAAGGTGGAAAAGGCGGTGCCGGGATGAGGTGAGACGAAGGGAAATCTGGGGTCACTGACAGAAATATATGTAGGTTCTGTTTCAGGGCGTTTGGATGGCTGGCGACGGTTGTTCCTGTTGGATGTGTTCATCCATGTTGTTGATCTGTGACTCAACTTGGTGATCCCGAGAACTGGGGGCCCTTGAAGCTATTCCCGACACCCTCCTTTTCTCAAGTTCTGGCGTTTTTCCCCATCACCCCCTTACATCTGATCACCGTCCATGGCCATCAAGATACCCAATATTCTGTCCATCGGATCTCTGCCGAGCTTCCCACACCAGTCATCTCCCAGTGGAAATCGTGGTTCGTATTGGCGGTCTCCACGCCCCCTGTTCCGACCCCATCGGCCACTGGAGATGGTGGTCATTGGCGGTCATTGGCTCCCATCAGCCGCTAGACGCTTCGCTGGGATGTTCGCTGCAACGGCCGCCCCACGGGTCCCTGATGATCGACTGTCTTTCTGTGTGTTCCATGGACGCCGCTCGACGTCTTCTCCGACTTCCAAGCACCACACCGAAAGTCATGATCGGCGAAAGATCATCGATTCTTCTGTGCCAAGGTCCTTGTTTTGCTGGGGATACGAGGTTCGGAGTACGGAAGGCGTGCGACGGTGTCCGACGGGCCGAGGGGTGCGATCGGTCGGGGTGCGCAGGCGGAGAGAGGCCAGGGCACTGCCGGTTGGGAACCTCGTGGCTTCGCGGGGTACTAACGGTCGCGCATTGCGGGGGTCATAATGGTCGGGGACGCGGGAGGTGTCGAGGAATTGGATCGAAATTCAATTGGAATTGGAATTGCTCGAGATTCCAAGATCGGTCCGGCCGGCAAATGGAAGCACGGGCGCTCGGGCTTGGCCACTTCCACGGGCTTCGGTCGGTCGGTGCATGCGCAGCGCTCTCAGTGGATGGTGTTAGCGCCATTGCATACAGTAAGGAGTCGTCACATCCGAATTGATCATGATTTTCCGATTGACAATGGCTATTCGAGCTCCKTTGTCGGATACAAGATTTGAAGCATTCAAGTTTCTACCGGACTGGTAAGGTATTTGCGAAGGAGGAGGGATAATCTTACCTGCTTAGCATCACCAACGTCACTAACCTTCTCGGCTTCCCCTGAGAGCACCACTAACACTTACACTTCATCCATGTTGAACCCTAACCCGACTGTTAATCTTGAAACTTCCTGTCCCGACCGTCAACAGTGTCACCAGGCCATGGGAAAATGAAGGGGAAAACATGATAAGTATCACAAGCATTTAACGACTGAGGTTGAACTGAATATCAATGATATCTATCCTTCGTCAAACTTTTCCTTCCAAACGCCTTGAACGCCGCCGCTGTCAAACGACATGACCGGATGACCCCAATGCCGAACCCATGCATGTACATCATGAACAAACATCAGTCATAACAACCACCTCCGTCCTCGCATCCATGAATATCCGATCCCCAAGTCCATCCCCCCATCCGTGTTCCCTTAATGCTCCGAATCCAACAACCTCACAATCGCATAACTCGTCCCCGCCGCCAACGCCCCAATAACCAACGTCTGCACCGCCCCCCAAATCCCCGCCTCCCTCGTCCTAATCGTCACCCAATTCTTGACAAACCCAAATCCAAGCAAGATCAACGCCGTGATGACCACCGACACCCACAACGCCTCCCTCGCTCTCTCCATAAAGAAATACGGCACCATCGGAATCAATCCCCCAACGAAATAACTGAGTCCCATCACTCCGGCACTGACCCATGCGCGGTTCAGATCAGGTTCCATCATGCGCAACTGGAGATCCATGAGGAACCTGACAAGATTTTCCTCGTTTCCTTTGCGGCAGAGGTCCTGCACCAGAGCAGCTGCCGTGGGGCGTGACACGCCGTAGTCGTCTTCTAGGATGGACAAAATCTCCGACTGCTCCAGCTGCGGCAGGTTACTCACTTCCCAGGCTTTCCGAGCGTGCTCGGCCTCCCAGTGCTGTCTTTCCGTTACCCCGGCCAAGTAAGCGCCCAAGCCCATGCTGATCATCCCGGAGAACAACTCGGCTAGGCCGCCCATGATGACGAGTTTGGTGCTGCCCAGGGTGGAGAGGCCCGCGGTTAGGGCGAAGGGGACCGTGAGGCCGTCGGAGAATCCGAGGATTATGTCCCGGAAGAGACCATCAAAGGTGTTGGACTTTTTGGACGAGGAGGAGGCGGAATCGGAGGAGGGCAGTTGTTGGCGCGGGCAAGGGCCGGCGGCGGCTGTGACGGAGGAGCTGGTGAGGCAGGAGCGCATGCTGCGGATTGAGCTGGGCCGGTTTTTGTGTGGTTCGTATTCTGAGGGGGGGAGGTCGGTTGTTGTGGGTCTTGGGCCGAGGAGTGGCGATGTTTCTGGTGATGGGGTCATGGTGTTGTTGTTGGTGTTGTTGTTGTTGGTCGGGTCGGTGATGTTTTGGTTGAGATTGTGGTTTGTGAATTGCGATGGTAGAAATTGGTGTTTGGCTGTTTCTGGTATTTGAGATGGAAAGGAAAGGTTCGATGAAGGATGAATAAAATGGAAATCGCAAGCTGGCGAAAGAAGAAACAGCAAAGGGCGTTTGATATCTCAGAAGCTGCGGACGGGAAGGTGATTGTGAAAGGTGATCCATGTCACTTTACCCTGGGGTGCGGTTAGGAATGCTGACCATTCCTTGCTTCGCTATTGGACAGAAAGGGCTCGATCTTGGTCCAGCCAAGAGAGATGACCAGAGACCGAATCACGTCTCTTGCATTTCTGTTTTCCAACGTTTTTTTTACCTTTGAACTTTCCTATCTTTGGCAGTCGGCGGGTTCCACTTTGGTCATCGTCATCATATCTCTTGCTGTTGATTTGCGAGCCAGCGAGATGCTTCTGGAAGCCCAGCAAGGAAGGGAAGATGGCCTAGATCCGGGTTAGGGTTAACACGAGGGTCCTTGTTCGAAGCGGTGGTCAGCAGCGGCCGCCGGTGGTCGTCAATGCCAAGTGAGAAAGAGGGACAAACGGAAGGGACGATAACCCACCGCAAAGATCCTGAAGCGTCCCGGGGGTCGGTTTTTTGTGCTGAGCTTTTCAATTTTGGGCATGGCAACTGGCAATGGCTGTCCTTCGTTTGTAGTGTCTCCTCTGTTTGTTTACTTCGTGGGCATACCCCTGAGACAAGACCCACCCACTTCAACACAACAAGGAAGACGGCAAAACATGATGATGTCTTTATGTTGTAGTCGTGCAAAACAAAACCCTTGCCTGCCGAAGCAAGCATGATAGTTGCCTCCAACATATCCCGACGTTCAAGTTCCATTTCCAGCCAAGGAGCCCATTTCTACACCGAGGAAAGGAGCGAGACGGAGTGAAGGAAGTGCGCTTGCTTAATAGGTAATGACATTTACATGCTAGAAACTGTGATGTGGAGGCTGCTTATCTGGAATGGATTCAGAGCTCGATGGCCTTGTCAGCTCAGCTTACTTTTCTCGACTCTGCTCTAAGAACTGAACGTTCTTGACTTGCTCATTATCACCAGCCGCGATTTCGTCTCGATGGTCTGCCAGGTCTCAAGGTCTAGCTAGGTAAGGTCCTGGCGAGATGTCCTTTGATCTGATTCATAACCAGCCGCTGGCTACCATCTATGTGCATGTCCAACGCTGGTCTTCATTAACATTCACGCTATACAATCTAATGCTGGTTTGTTTGTTAGCTTGGTACTGATACTCCTAGTTTGCTGGACGAGATCTATCCCGAATTATCCTAAACCTTATCGGGACGTATTAATATAATTGGGTACCGATCGGATACCTACGAATCCGAAATGTGTCAATAAGATTTAAACATGACATATTCAACATCGAAATTAACATGAATTATATGTAAAAACGCCCAAGGGAAGTTGACCCGAGGTCTCGAACTAACAAACAAACCAGTATTGGACTGTACGTCTGATAACCTATGCCAAAACTCCCAACCTCTTGCTGAACACAGCATTTGTCCCCCTACGATCCCATCTGCACCATCTCTTCCTTGCCCTCCCATTCCATCAGTCCTAGTCCTATGATCTTCCCTACCTACTTGCTAAGTCTCATCCAAATCACTCTGTTCTCAGTCTTCTTCGGAAAGATCCATCTCCTCGATCAGCTTCCGGGCTTCTGCTATCTCTTCCTCAATTCGACCAAGATCTTCATCTTCAAACTGAAACTTGCCCATAACCTCCTTGTTCTCTGCTGTTTTGATCATTTCAAGCAGCACGTCCCTCCTGAGCGCAGTCTGCCGTTCGTCATCCTCAATCATAAACCGGTCTTTTGCCCTTCCAAAGGGACTACTTCCATCCTGAGCTGCATGAAAAGGGTTGACTTGTCCCGTTGCGAGCAAAAGCTTTACACATTCTATGCTCATTCCCGTTGACATCAGCGCCCACTGTAATGGTGTCCATCCCTCCAAATCCGGTGTGTCCAGGGCTATTTGAGGGAACTTTGCAAGAACTAGACGCAGAAGATCCACGCTCTCTTTTGCAGAAGCTGCGTAACACACCACAGTCCGGCCTTTCTTGTCTGGCTTGCTTGCAGTCTGAAGATCAGATTTTGAGTAATGGCTCAATAAGAGCTTAACGGTCTCTATGTTCCCACCTTGGACTGCATGAGAAAGTGGCGACCGGGAGTTATTATCCGGTAGATTGATGTCAATGTCAGGAAACGTGTCCAATAACAGCGGGACTTTGTCAAAACCATGTCCTGCTGCCCGAGATAAAGGTGTTCTGCCGAATACGTCCTGGATGTTGATAGACGTATCAAACCGAGGGGCAAGGGGTTGAAACAAACGATCCAGATGATCGGTAGTGGGGATGCTATTTTCCAGCCCTGATTCAACGGAGCATATTGATGAAGGGAGCTTGAGCTTGACTTGTCGCGCCGAGCAGATGGCTTTCAACCTCTCAATGCCTTCAAATGAGATGGTACTCACCGCGGTATGCACCGCGGTCCAACCCAGGTTATCTTGCACGGTTGGATCGGCCCCGTAGGCTAAAAGCACCTCCAGAGCTTCTGCGGTGTGCGCCCAGAAAATGGTGCTGCGGTCATCTGGCGTAAAGCGACTGTTTACAATGCGATGAACCTTTGTAGGGCAAAGCTTTGACTCCGTTTGGACCTCTTTCCGGCTTGCTTGACACTCGCAGTGTCGTGAACCAACTTGTACAAGGAAGCTTTCCAGAAGGGGCGCATGGCCAAACGCTGCGAGATGTGCCGCTACGGTAGAATCCCCTTCATCAATCTCATAATTGTATCGGTACCTCTTATATGTATAGCCTCTTCTTTGCCGCATCTTGTCAAGCAAAGTTCTCACTTCTTGAGAACTAAGATGAGATGAAGGGCTTACATCCGTAGCGTTAACCAGGTGTCGAAGTGACTCAATGTTGCCCTTCCAAGCTGCGACCATCCAAGGATATCTCAAGCCTCCGCAACTAACCTTGAATTGTTGGTGAAGTTCGGGATGGTCTCGGAGCAAGTGATGGAAGTCGAACTGTGCGAGAAGGTAGAGGATAGAGGGCGCTGTCTGGAGTCTCTTAAACCTGACGTCGTTTTCCACGATTCCCAAGGCGTTGTAGAGGCGAGTCCACTTATGAGTAGGAAACTCTTGTAAAAAGGCAGTTTGCGGGATGCCTCTGTGGTATGCCTGCTGATCAGCATGATGTAAAACATTCGTCACAGCATAATGAAGGAAACAGTAGTTTCTGATGTCGAATTTCAACGTGTGGTCTGCTGATGAGTCGAGGGATTCTGAAATGTCTGATGAAAATATTGCTGAGTACGCTGCCAGGATATGCTCCAAGCAAACCTGTTTGAGGTTTTCGTGAATGTCTCCGGGATTGCCAAAATGGAAGCCTTCGATTCTCGACAGCAGATCGGAACTACCGCTTTTACCCAACAAGTGTGACGAACCGTTACAAGCACAGGAGTATATCGCTGGGAATAAGAATAACGGTAGTAGTAGCCAAAAGGTACTGATTGATTGTGAAAGCTATTGCTTGCTGAAGAGCCGTAATATAAGAGGCCTGGGGAGGCCATCTTATATATACCGTGTGACGAACCGTTACAAGCACAGGAGTATATCGCTGGGAATAAGAATAACGGTAGTAGTAGCCAAAAGGTACTGATTGATTGTGAAAGCTATTGCTTGCTGAAGAGCCGTAATATAAGAGGCCTGGGGAGGCCATCTTATATATACCAGTCTTCACAAGGGCGCCGCCGCGCCGCTATCTTGGTTGCGGCTCTGCGGCGCGCTCCTGATTGGCCTATCTAGTCTGCTTACATAAGTGATCCCTTATTGGATCGTAACAAGAGATCTCTAACGGAGTTCTGCTACACGGTACAACTCGGCGATGAGAGCAGCCTGAGCGTCAACCAAGGTTTGGAGCGACTCTGCTTTCTTCTCATGAGCGAGAACCAGAGAGGCGGTGCTTCTCTTTAGGTCATCCAGATCCTTCTTCGCGTCATCAAGACCCTTTGCCGCATCCTTCAGATTCTGTTCAGTATGCTCGAGGCCCTTCTTCTTCGTGTCCTCCACGTCGCCTTGGACATCCCGAAGGTAATCAACCATGCGCTTCATGAATTCCTCGATGTCATCCACGCCGTCTTCCACCTTCAAAGCTTTGAACATGCTGAGAAGTGGATGGTCGTCCGTCGTGGGCTTATCTCGATGCTCGGCGCCGGAGGCGAGGGTCAAATCATGACTGTTGTCGGATGCGGATGGCATTTTGATCCTGAATGTGGAGGTGAATGTGGAGGATGTGAGGTTCTAGAAAGGAGTATATATTAGATGATGCGTGCTGAGGAACTCGGATATCGTACGTACTCGTTCCTTAACGCGATAGGTACGTAGTAGTCCCTGAAGTGATTTTAGCAGCTTGAATGTTGGCTTTCTCGAGTGAAAAAGCGTTGTTGACAAAGGTGGAAAGACGACGACCGAAAACAGGAGAGCAAAAGGGCAAGCCAAGGCAGTGTAAAATACTGGAAGGGAATCCAGTGAATGGTTGCCAAGGGCACGGACTTCTAACAATTAGACACGGCAGGCAAAGGAAATGAACAGGCAGATCTATTGGCGCGAATGGGGGGCAGAGAAAACAGGCGAAAAAGCGGAAAGTGTATGGGGTTGGAGTTGAAGTTGGGATGACAAGACGGGACTTGCATACGGCAAAACTCACACTCACTCGTGCTATCGTTCTGCAGGCTCACATGACGTAACTCCCAACTTGGGGGTCCCAGATGCCTACGACAGGGCGGATCTCAGTTTGATAGCGGCAGAGAGGGCAAGTTAAGTGAGACGTGTGGTACTGACAACATGGAGACAACGTGCCCACGAAGAGGACTACCCGACCCTTCTTATAGGTCTCTGATGGCGTTCCAAATGTTTGCCAGAAAACTGGTTGAGTCAAAGTGGGAGAGCTCCACTCAGTTGTTGTGTCAATTGCAGTACTGGCGTCACTGGTGAAAACAGAAAGTCTTTCCCCACTCAACTCAAGGCTTCAAGCAGAGAAGCTGATGTTATTGGCGGTCGGGTGGCCAAGGCCATTCAGCAAAATGGGAAGACAAGACTTGCTTGCGGAAGGCCACAACTTTGTTGAGGATGCTAAAGCTTTTTTCTTGTACTGCAATGATGAACAACTTGGAAAAAAGAAGGTGGAAACATCGATGTCTCGAGCTTAACATTACCCCTGCATCAGCAAACAACTGCTCGTGACACAGCAGCGGTCAAAAAGGGGTTTGTTTACATACAATTGTTGCGCCAATGCAGATTGCCTCAAAAGTAGCTGTTCCGAAGCCCTTCAAACATCAAAGCGGGTTTAGCTCAGTTGGGAGAGCGTCAGACTGAAGTCCACTTCACTCATAAATCTGAAGGTCGTGTGTTCGATCCACACAAACCGCAAACTTTTTGCATTTTCAAGGTTCCCATTTTTTGGCTTGGAATCGTGTTTCTGTTACCCAAAAAGAGAAGAAGAAAGAAAGCAAGTCAGTGTGCCTGTGTCTGTCTTGTCTACCTTGACCAAAAGGTCACCAGCTCATCAAAATCCTCCTCGGTCAGATTCTCCATCGGCTTCTCCGCGACTTTTGCAATTTTGCTTCTCAGCGTGGCCGCACTCTGAAACAAGTCTTTCGCCTCTGCTTCCTGTCCAAGCAGTGACAGAACCTTGGCTTTCAGAAAAGAGGTACGGACGATTTCGGGTCTATACTTCTCAGCATCAGCACTCCAGACTTTCAGCGCCTGGTCGATAAACTCCACCGCCTCGCTGAGACGACCATTCCGGATGCAGTGCTGAGCAACCTTGTGGCAGACATCTGCCGTGCGGTGGTGGTGGTTTCGTATGGTTGACTGGTACTGCTGTAAAGCCTTGTTGTGGAACTCGGCGCTCTCTTCTATGCGGCCTTGAGAGTAACGCACATTCCCCAATGCGTGGAGGAATCTTCCGGTTCTTGAAAGTCATCATTTCAGTTAGCAGAAGGAATGGATCAATGGAAACCTGTCACTAGATTCATGGCCCAGGTGTCGCTGCGTACCTGAAACTGTGTGTATCCATGACTCCGTACAGCTCTTCTCGGTCCGCGAGACCAAGCTCCAACACCTTGGTTGCTTCATCCAACTTTCCTTGGATCCAGTAGGCTAAGCCAAGATTCACTAGAGCAAGAGACCGCATGTCCTTGGTGTAGTTCGGAAGCTTTTCGTACTCCTTTGCTGATGTCAAGAACGCATCTTCTGCTTTCTGGTACTCTTTGACCATCATCCACGCTACGCCAATCTGGTTGTTCGATCTTGCAAGCCGTTCATCTGCTTCCGTGCTCTGCTTTGCAATTTCCAGGCGAATATCGAAGAACCGTTTTGTGTGCTCAAGACATGACTCTGCATCATTGGTCTCGTTGGCGATAGCACCAAGGGTATACCGAATATCGGATTCCAAGTCGCGAGTGTCATGAGTAGACACGTTGGCGCATAGCTCCAGTGCCATCTCAAGAATAGGAAGAATCTTGTGTGATTCACCACGTTCGTGTTGGTACCATCCAGCGCGGTTGAGTAGCGAAGCAAAAGCGACATCGAGATCCTCATCGCCGGGCTCAAAGTACCGCACGTACAGTTCCCGGAGCCTGGTGATATGCGGGTACAGTTTCTCGGACAATTCCCATAGCTTGACGGCATGCCCACCCACTGAACTTGCCGGCCATGCTGCAGATATGATGGCTACCGTGTTTGCGAATACCGGCTTTCGTCGCTCTGGTTCAATCTTTGCTCGGACAACGTCTTGTGTAACGCGGTGCATCCAGTATTCGGCCCGCTCCTGGTTATGCCGGAATAGGGATGATCCGATGAGCTGTTTACGTGCAGCAAAGAATGCAATCTTTTTCTTGGGAAAAGATGGGATTTGGACCGAAGCTGCATGTGAGAGGAAGAGAGATTCTTGTATGGAATCTGGATCCAAGAACGACGATACTTCAAGGATTGCCCTAGCAGACTCTGATAGCTTCTCTATCGCCCACACTGTTGATAGATTACCGCGGGCCGAGCTTCGTAGTGGTTGTAGGACCGTTTCGTGAACTTCTGCCTCTTCTTCGGCATCGTCGTACAGTGTCAGAAACTCCGTGTAAGTGAGGAACTCGAGTCGGATAATCCCTGCCATTTGGGCAAGCGCCAACGGAAGACCACCTAACTTTGTCCCTATCTCTTCTGCCTCGTCATGACGCCCGTTGACACCCGTGATCTTCTGTAGGAATTGGGCTGATTCGGAGGAACTAAAAGGTTGAATGCTGATATCCACGGCTCGGTCTGAAAAAGCACTTTTTGCCAACGGACTTCTGCTGGTTAGCAAGACAGCGCCGCTATTGGCGACATCCCTATAAGGAGCCAGTAAGTCCGGGTCGTCCGCATTGTCAAAGATTATCAACCACGAAGCCGAGACTTTAACCTGACCGCCAGCGGTATATTCCACCTTGAAGGGATCCAACAGCCACTCAAGCGCGAGCCCTCTGTTGATGATCTTATCGTCAGGCTCATTGGGGTCCTGTATTCCCAGTCGTACTGCAATCTGGGCGATATCTGTCTCCAACTTGGACGAATCTTCGGCCCGAACCCAGAAGATGGCATCGAATTTGTCTCTTCGGCTATAGGCGTATTCGATGGCGGTCTCCGTCTTACCGAGGCCACCCATGCCACACAATAGCCCTATGCGGATTCGATCGGGCTGAGATGACACCAATAAGTCAGCTGAAGGTAGCAAGCAATCATCAAGCTGTCTTAATACGTCGTCCCTGCCAAAGAAGCTCGTGTTTCGGACGAAAGTTTCGACCATAAAGCAGGGGATCCGCGGATTGGCCTGCTTGATGGAGAAGTTTTCAAGAAGTGTCTCTATCTCCTGTTGCTGGCTTGATTGCCTAGATCCGATGTTGACATATGTAGATGTTTGATGGTCAGACATGGGGGTTGCAGTCGTGTCAGGGAGTTCTATGTGAAGAAACAGAGTTAACCGGGCTGATTTGACTACACGTATTAGGTTCTTGGATGGACTGACCTGTCTGTGCCCTGCCGAAGCTGAAATTTGTCATATCGAGGTTGTCAATTGGTGTTTCTGGACTTTCCGCTCGACGAGCTCTTTCTGCAAAGGTCCAGAACGTTAGTCCCAAAGCCCGCCCAACATAGGAGAGTCTTATCGGAGACAGGAGGATGCCTGCCTCAAAGAGGAGAGGAATGAAGTTCTCACCACCAGCAAAGCGACTCTCAAGGTTATCATGTGCGCATGTGATGACAGACGAGAGCCATGTTTTGATTTGTTGTATTGGGCTACCGTTTGGCTCGCACAGCGCGACGAGTTGCAGATGATCGAGGTCAACACCGAGACGTTGTTCGCTGACTGTTCCAATAGTGCACAAATTTTGATCGACGATCTACGCACACGAAAACAGGGAGAGATAAGCATGGAGAATGGTGAGAGCAAGTTCGATAAGAATGGATAAGGAGGGCCCTTGTGAAAAGAGAAACTTACGATTAACTTCTTGGTCTTTGACCTCAAAGCGCTCAAAGTCACCCTCCCTGTATCCCGCACCTTCGTCGGTCGTTCTTCGAACACCGAAAGCGTTTCGACTCTCAAGTTCGTGATGTTGAACCGACTTGCCAGTTCAATCACCGTGGAACAAGTTTCTCTGAGCCTAGTGAGGCATTGTCGGCTAAGTGACCCCGCCACTTCTTCAAGCTTCAAGATTGATATGATCCGTTCACCGGTTTGCCCGCTGGTAACTCCCTCTAGACGATGCGGTGTGCCCAGGAAGATAATGCCCGCAATTGACATGAGATGTCTTGAGTACCGGTCATATTGTGCATTCGCAATGCACAAAGCTTGCTTCAACACCGCTCCTCCGAGTCCATGGCAAACGAACAGAACAGGCTCCGGTCGCTGATGACAGAAGAGGTCAGAATTCCCTTGGTTCAAGTGAGCAGCCAGAAGATTTCGGTCCGCTTACACAGAGTCCATCCAAGAAAGACGCAAGGGCAGAGAGAAGCTCATGGCCTTCTTCTAGAAGATGTTGCCAGGTGAAGGTATCATTATAAGGGATGTGATGGTCATACCCGTGAAGGATGACCCCTTGGTTGTTGAGACTTGCGAGAAAGTCTCGCCATGGCGACTGGCAAAAACCCCACGACTTTGGGTTAGGCGTTCCCACGCCAGGGATAAGGACAATACTGGCGTGTCCGGTGTAAGCTTTGTGTGAGCCAGAATTGCATAGGGATAAGAACGAAACGGGTCTTTACTGAACATTAGGAGCCGTCTCTTTCACCACCAAAAGCTGGACAAGACGTGACAGGCTCATCTTGCAAGCTCTTCTAGAGCTGGGAGTTGTCCAGTTGGACTTTCTCGACGGAAACTGTGGGGCAGCTATGGAAGGTTAGCTAGATTGTGTGCGGAAGGAGTAAGGTTTGGTAAGCTTCCATCACCTTTACTTCAAGGCGGCGTACTTCATGAGCGTGCAAACATGAGTACGAACAAGGCCAACGGGATGAGTTGTAGTCAAGGCCAGACATGGAAAAGAGAACTTGAGCGGATTCAAGTGCGGCACAGGGCAGCGTGCGGGGCCGCACTGCAACCTTCCGTCGGCGCCTACTCGCAAAATAGGTACGGAAGTACAGTGCGCTTGAGACACTGTCTTCCACGGGCTTCTTTGGCCGCGGTTAGCATGTTGTGTTGGCAAGTGCCAGGCAACTTGAACTTTCCTAAAACTCATCAGGAAATACGCAGGCATAAACTCGGGCCACATTTTGCACGCATGAATGTCAACCCGAGGTGGGATTGCATCTTCGTTCTTGACGCTGCACCAAACACACCACTGTGCGCAAGGGTGTTATCTACTTTGCTAGCTCGGCCATCAGGATACCCCATACACCCTCAAAACAACCGGCAAGTGACAACATTTCATCGCTCAATGCGGTCTTCTAGAGAAGATGTTGCCCGGGTTATTGGGATACTCCTTCAGTGGAGCAAAGAAAACAAAGAAGCGCATGTCAATGCTCTCCCGCGGAGGCTCGTCCTTGCCAACACGGGGATTGTTGAAGCTACCATGAGGAACAGCTGTTTTGTGACTCGTTAGTTCTGATCTTTCCTCTCATTGTCCGACGGCCGACTTACCTTGGCACTTCTCCGGAGAGGACTCCGCGCTCTTGAAGATCAGTACCTCATCCGCCGTCTGATCGGGGAGATAGTACCACTTATGATTGGGGTTATGATGCACTTGTAAGTTCTCGGTTGCCCAGTCGGGATACACAATGTCGCCTGGCATCAGGTCGGCCTGGTTATCCACTGTTCTCGCATCGCATATCACTAGAGGCCAGTCATTCAGAGGACCTCTCAAAGGACGCCATGCGCTGGTTAGAAAAGGGTTAGCTAGGCCGGAAACACAGTCATCAAGACATCTGCGGGCCCGAGGAGAGGGAGACTTGCTTGATGATCTTGTAGCCGCCTTTTATGATATCTTCAGCAAACTCCGGATACATGATCCGCAACATCTTGCCACTTTCCTCAACAGTGAAGTCTGGATCACACAATCAACGTCATGTTAGCATAAGTACGGCAAAGGGCTTCACTCACCTACGTGTGCCATAGCTGTTGGCTGGTCGTAGTCATAGTCCTTTCCGGTAGAGATCGGGAACGCTTTGTGTCGACGACGAACCTAGACATGGTTCAGTCTTTCGTGTTAGCAACCATCGTGTGGGTAGGTACTATTACCTTCTAACTGCTAGAAACCAGCACCTCCTGTGATTGCACTTACCGAGTGGTCCAAAGCAATGACATGCTCTGCATTCAAGTGACTCTTCAGCTTTTCACATAATGCAGGCAACAGCATCTGTTCAATCTTTTCTTGTCTTCGAAATCCTCGTAAGAGAGGGGAGACTTGAATGGCATGAGCTCGAAGCTGCTCGTCTCTAGAGTCAAGTCATTCTTGTCTCTCATGCTTTCCACTTGAATCTGATGCTCTTCACTCAGAACATTGGAGTGCGCAAGACCTTCGGGTGCCGGAAAACGAAGACTGTACGGCTTTTCGGTGTCATACTTGCTTGACCGTTCCAAAAAGTACATGGATGCATCCACCGGCAGTTCGAGACTCTGGACCATCATGTCAGGAGAGATTGTCGTTATATCCGCGCTTGGTAGGTATACGACAAGAATTAGAGGTCAAAGATTGCAGAAGTAGCTTGCGAAGTGATCTGAATGGGAGATGTCGGAAGGCAAGCAGAACGGGAGTCAGAAAGGCCCTGGGATTCTAGTTGTCAGCCAAAGCATGTGATTCTGACTTTCCAGGCAGTATTTGGTGTACAAGACTGTGTGGTGACAAACACTCTTCACTCCGCGATACTTGTGGTACCAGGTTTGGCGCTTATTGCAACCGAATTGCGGCAGCTCAAACCAGAGAGTACAGGTAATTAGAGGTAACAATGAGGGGTGTGCATCCGCCAATGCTACCCTACCCGATCCTACATTCTCGATGAGGCACGCCGTGAACCAACGAATCAAAAAAGAGTGATATGAGGACTTTCCAGGGGAGTTGAGGGGTAGTGCGAGGTGAAGGAAACCTGGCACCAACAAAGTAGTGCTCCGCGAGGCTCTGGCTCACGAGCTTCCCAGCTTGGAGTGATCTTCATGATCATATCTTGAAAAAGCAAGGATGGATTCGTCCGTCCCGTGAGCCCACGTCAACCCATGTACTTCATGATCTTGACGCTTTGCCTACGGTGCCTACCCACCAGCTGGCGCAGACGGCTCGTCCATCGATGTATCGGTAGCGCGTGGTGCCAGTCTGAAGCTCAAAGTCTGTCTATATGAGCTCGACGTTAGCCAGTATCCGTGTAGTCCAAGGAGTCATCTCGCACTCCGTAAGCTCTTGACTACACATTCCCTCCAAGTGTACCAGAGCAACTACCTACATTACAATTCCAAGCATATCCCACTCCGATAGGCCACTCCAGCTCTCATTCAGTAAGTGCAACAAGTTCCTTGGACTTCAACTGGAGTTGAGAAACACACCTCGCTAACCAAGTAGTTTCAGAACAACCATCATGGATCCCAGTCCCGTGCAGAGCACCAAAGCGGAGAAGATCCAGCCCTGGAGGTCGCACTGGCTCGCTATGCACCAGAAGGGTGATCATGAGGCAACCGGAACCAGACATGGTTTCCCTGAGGGAGAGGCCGTGATCATGGATGGAAATATCAGCTTTCCTCCTATTCCGGTGGTAGGCAGCAAGCCTTCTGATCAGGAAGAATGAAGGACAGGCGTCGTCTGGGTTCGAATTCCCCAGTCGCCGAACGCGGTGAGATTCTCGAGATATCCATAGATAACAGGCTGGGGCAGTCTTGAGGAAACCACATCAGAAGAGAACCGATAAGGCGTAAGTGGGGTGAACTAGCAATAGTATGAGGCTAAACTTTCAGCGAGCGTTGGCGAAGTTTGTTGTCCATAGTGCACGTGTCTGCCTTTCTGTAACAGCAATGCTTTCCCGGAGAGGACACGGAAGCCGTTCTTGACATGACGTCATGGATATTATGGAATCGCACTATGGACGTCTTCCTAACCTTTGTCGGAAACAGTCTAGTGAATATTATCATCCTAGAGGTGATGACTATAGCGCTGTGGGAAGAAGTTTGGAACTTGATGAAGGAGGAAAGGCAGATTTCTGTCCCAAACCCTCCCCCCTCGCCAGTGTTTGAACCCACGGGGAAGGGGCAACCTGCATATAGTTGCAGGGGCAGGCACCGCAACTTGGCCCTGGTTACAGCGGCACCTACCCCACTTACAGGCTGCAGCGCAGCGGCCCGTGTAGCGGCGGCGCCTACCCGACGACTTAGTACCATACCTTACCTAACCTTCCTCTACCCACCAAGTTTTTCTAACCCTCCCGTCCACATTTGCCCATCCATGCCCTGCAGTCATCGACGAGACAGGAGGGAGTCCGATTCCACCTCGCTTCCCGCTATCCGTCCTTTGCTTTGTTCCCTCCTTTGCTTTGTTCCTTTTCTCTACCTTGAGTCCTTGACCGACCTTCATCAGTTCGGTTCTGCAACCGTCAGAGCGAGAGGATGGTGCTAATTCAGACTCCCGTGCCACCAACAGCGCCATTCTTTGACTTCTGCCTCCCACTCAGCAACGGAGAGCTCCTTTTTGAGTGGAATTCGAGGCGTTATATCACATTCGAATCCATTCCATTCGAGCCAGGCCTCAGCACCGATGCTCGCTGTTCTCTGGTTACTGTCATAGCCGCCAACCCCGATGTGCCGGTGACTCCCAGCTGGCTCGAAGCCTACTTGCAAGACTTGGATACTTGTGATGTCTACTGCAAGGAAGCCTTTCTAGACGGCGTCGTCATCACGAACATTAGCGAGGACCAAAATGTCTCTGCCGAGTCTCTCACTTTCCTCGAACACGCGGGCGCAAAATGGGTGGACGTCAGACACGACAGACAGCTTGCAGAGTATCTTGCTCCCGGACCATACCTATACCTCGACAAAGCGTTGAGGCCTGTTTACCGATTGTATGATGATACGCAGGGAGCCTTTCTAACCGGCCTCAAGCCCAAGTATACCTGGTCCGTTACCTCCTGCTGCATTCCCCAATGTAGTTGAGCTGAACTGACATATAGACTCCCTCAGGGCCGACCCAAGATCCTTTTCACGTCTGAAGACTGCCGGGACCTCTTATGATTCCTTGAGCATAGCTGTACCTCCAAGAGCGCCCGAAAAAGTGAAGTGGAACTGCCAACGTCTTCGAGTCGTCGTCAAGGACCTCTTCCGAATCAAGGGTTTAAAGACGTCTTTGAACAACAAATCCTACTACGAGATCAGCACGCCTTCAAAGTCCACTGCCGCAGTGGTTGAGTCCTTGTACGAAAATGGTGCCCAGATTCTGGGTATGACCAAGTTGAGCTCCATGATTGCCCGCGAAGAACCCCTCGATGCTGTCGATTTCCATACTTGTTTCAATCCTCGAGGCGATGGCTATCAATCACCTGCTGGGAGTAGCAGTGGTAGCGCTGCCGCTGTTGCTTCTTACAACTGGGTCGATGTCGGGATAGGAACCGACACCAGCGGCAGCGGTCGGCGACCAGCTATGGTAAACGGTGTCTGGGAGTTCCGGCCGTCGCACCATCTCATCGATCCTGCAGGAATGGTTACTACTTATCCACTCTTTGATACGCCTTGCGTCTTCACACGTGAGTTTGGCCTCCTGAAGACGGTGCTTCAATCCTGGATTCCGCCTTCAGGCTGCTGTGAACAACAGACAGCTAAGCAGTACGAGATCCTTTATCCACTGGACTATTTACCGGTCGCAAATCAACAGCAGATGGAACTTTTCGATGCATTCGTAGAAGATGCCAAAGTCCATCTATCTGCGACCGTGACCAAACTTTCTATCCGAGACGCCTGGAAAGCAAGCCATCCTAAGGACACTCCCGCATATGTTGATCAGTACCTTGAGGGCGTCATTACAAAGACGTATTACTACGCCTTCTACCATTCATCCGATGAATTCCGGAAGCAGTATTCCGAGATGCATGACGGCCGACCACCTTTTGTGATTCCTTTCGTCCACCGACGCTGGGCAAGAGGAGCTGCTGTAACACCTGACGAAAATCAGGAGGCTACAGAACGCCTTGGTGTCTACAAGGACTGGCTTCTTGAACTTGTCTTTGGAGGTAGCCGCGACGACAAGAAAGTCCTCGTTGTCCTGCCTGTTTCCAATGCAGCACCTAACTATCGTGATGTGGTTTCTGCGTCACCGGAAGAGCAATCTGCACTCGATGCGCTCTTCTTGCAGCCTATACTGGGGACGCCCGACATTGTCGTACCAATCGGTGACGTCCCTTATGAGTCTAGGATAACCGAAAGGGTTGAGTATCTGCCTGTGGTTGCAAATATCGTGGGAGCTCCGGGGAGAGACTGGGACCTTCTCAGGGCAGTGGAAAAAGTCCTGAAGCTTTCGGGGCGTCCCTTGGCTGTTGCCACCGGCTCGAGAATTTTCCCTTCACAATGCCCGGCCTGAGTAAAGAGTATACTTTCCGGCACAATAGGCATGGCAGATCGGTCTGGAGACAGGGAAAGATTCGATAACAAGACCTAAGGTAGAGAGAGCTATTCAACTGATCTTTGCTCCTACACCATGTGCCCTTTCGCAACAAGTCTGCCATCCATATGACCCCCAGCCCCCCTATGCGAGTCCCTTCTGTGCGGCTTTCCTCTGAATGAGGCTTTAAACTTCCTGTCCAAAGTCTTGGTGAGAGTCACCAGATCGAAGCGGAATGCAAACCACGTCAGGATTCCCACCACAGCCGCAACTACTGCCCATTGCCATATCGGAGGACCGTCATTGGCGTTTATCTCTTTTACGTTCAYACTGAACAATGCTGTGACAAATCCCAGAGGCACATACACGGTAGCGAGTTTCGTCAGTTTGGTCACTTCCCTGGTCTCGGCACGCGCCCTCTGTGACTCTCCAATACTCGCATTATGACCGACGATACTCATTCCCTGCACGCATTCTTCCAGTAGGGATTCTGCATACGCCAGAGCCGCGCGGTAATCGGCCAGGGTTGACCTGATCCCCTGCTTGGTAACACCTGTCTCCAACGTGCTCGAACCCAACTGCGTCGTGGATATGGTGGGTTCGCCGGTGCTATTGCTGGTGCCGCCATTGTTGAACCATGCCGGCCGTTGTGGCTCCTCGAGTAGCACCTCCAAGAAACTGATGGGTGTTTGTAGACTTTGGATGTGTCGGTTGAGAACCTGCTGGTAATAAAGCAGATTAGACAGGGTGGGCTCATGGATTGGGTAGATCAACCGAGTATGGTCGAGATCGTCACGTATTCTGGAGCCGATGAGGTCCAGCAATGCCATTTCGGAGGAGATGGTAGAGTCAAAGATGGGCGACAGGGCGTAGAAGGGGTCGAGGGCGGCTCGTTGTAGGTGGATGATGCGGCCGTAATCCTCCATCAGGATGTCCATCTTTGTCTTTAAAGGACCTTTGAAGGGGTCGGACGTTCCAGGAGGTGGTGAGCTTGCCGGAAGTCTTGCTCGCCGTCGACTTCTCAACGCTACGTTAGGTGTGTGTGAGCAGACAGGTATGTAGTTCAGTTCGATGTCGTCTGAGCTTGGGTGCAGGGTGTTAGGCTGCCAGGGCCCCTTCAGACCACTGGAAAGAGGCGCACCGTCATCGGTCCAAATAATACCTGCAGTGGTTACGTTCGCGTTCGTAAGATAACAGTCCAAAAGGTGATGAACGGCAGACAGCAAGGAACGTACCTAACCACCCTTTCCCCTTTCCCAGGCTCACTACGCTCAGCGATAACGCCTGTTCCAACGAGAAATATTCGCCCGCGTAGAGGGAGAACTCTCGCACAACTGAATCGCCTGGTTGGATCCCCGAAGCATTCAAGCTGGCCAGCTTATCCATGTACGTCGCCATCTCCTCCGCGGCCTCCTGTCTCTGACGGTCCAGCGTCGCTTGGCCGTCACCAACCACCGCCGAGTGTCCGGTCCCCCCATTCCTTCGCCTTCTGTGACAAGTACCAATGCTGGAAACCTGTAGCGAGATCATGTCCCCGTGCCGAGATGGCAGAATCCTTGGTGCACCACCACCGTCTCTCCTCATAGGGACTGCTCTTCCTCCTCCTCTTTCACCAGCTCCTGCCCTTCCTCCCTGGCTTTGCCCTTGACCAGAGACACATGTCGAAGACGCCGAAGCACAGACCAGGTGTCGATGCAAGAACTCTGGGTCTACTTGAAACCGGGATCCAAGTGCGTTCAACCACTCAGCGCAGGGATAACCTTGGAGTACGAAGAAGGCGAAAGATCCCGGCTCTTCGGGAACCGCTGCCTCTCCAAGTTCTTCAAACTCTTTGATGGTGTCAAATGGTATCTTGCGCATGGTTGTGCTGCCAGGCAGGTAGTGGTAGATTGAGGCAAAGGGGAATGTTTGTTGCCGATGCTGGTCACTATCAGGCCCGAGAGAGGAAGGAGAGGGACTGATCGGGTGCTTATTGACCCCTGGAATCAGCGAGGGCACGTCTATTTGCGCAGCGCGCAGCAGATAGGGCTGCCATAGGAAATCTGCCAGGTTTCGAAGACTGTCTCCTGGCTGGAACGAATGCGACGCAGTGATGGATGCACATGCTCGCACTCTTTCTGCGTATTCCTTGGGTGTATCTGAAGGATATCATGCTGTATCAGCATGTTTTTCTGTGGCTATTCTCATTCATTATGGTGTCTATAGGTCAGGTACCTACATTTCCGTAAACGATCTCCGGAACTGCTTATGGAGTGTAACGCGGTGAGATTCGTTGTTCTGCGACTGGGCTGCTCCATGGTGTTGTCCCGAGAGGTTGTTGACGAGTACTAGAATGTCAGGTTCACCAAGCTTGAGAGACGCAGATGAGAAGTAAGTGGGAGACAAAAGGTGGTTACTGTAGGCGCTACTCATTTGTTTTGAAGGGTTTTGAATGGCGTTGGCCGTATCGATATTGGCGGGTGACTGCAACGTCCAATGCTTAACTTGAGGCTGCACCTCGGGCTGGCTACAGGGGAGAGCATTGCTGGGTATGATTGGCTTGATCAGGGGCGGTTTTCTGCTAATGCAACCCTCCTCTCTGCTCGGCTTGGTCACAGGTAATTGCAGGTATTCCACACCGAGGCGGCAGTGCGAAGATGTGCAATTTCTGAAACAGGCCATCCGCCCCGGCGCTTATCCTTGCCCGTAGCCTATGAACCCTACCTTATCCTCAGCCCTACGGATTTCTGGAGCAATAAGGAAGAGCCGCTGGAAGGCTTGATAAGTACGCCCTTTTTCAGCTCTCTTCTTGATGTTTTCCAGGAGCTTACGTGTTTAAGGTTACAAGATCATCTTGAAAGCCGGATCTCTGTCATCCCCAGAGCCTTCGTATTTCTCATACTTCCCAGCGGCTTTATCCTTGTTGATCTTGCTACACCATAGCACATTGGCGAGGATCCTGCACAACGTTAGCAAGCGCGCTCTTTTACCCTACCGCACAACCAAGACTTACGCAAACCAAGCATAAACTAGCAGACCAAGGAGGATCGTGTGCCCCTTGTGATACAAAGGTCTATCCTTTGAAGGATAAACGAAAGCTGAGGTGGGCGTTGGTCAGTGGACAAACTGAGATCAGAGACATGCCAACACTTACTAGCAACCAAACCGCCAGCGTTTGCAATAGCAAGTTGCAAAGCTGAAGTGGTTGCACGCTTGTAGTGCCCAGCCGAGTTGTTGGAGTTCCATACGAGAACACATGGAACGCTGCTGTACATGCCGATGGCCATCAAGCACGTCATGGCAAATCGGACTTGAGCAGAGGCGACATTGGCGATAACGGCGTAGCCAATGATGGCAATGGGCAGAGTGAAGAGCATCATGATGCCCCTCAGCTTGAGGCGATCAGAGGCAAAGGCAATGAGAACTGCACGTGTGTGTTAGCTGTCAGTTG
This sequence comes from Neurospora pannonica FGSC 7221, assembly GCA_009805235.1. NCBI lineage: Eukaryota > Fungi > Ascomycota > Sordariomycetes > Sordariales > Sordariaceae > Neurospora > Neurospora pannonica. The sequence goes on along the minus strand of RANY01000057.1, from coordinate 4,077 downwards.
GACAAGAAGAGAAACCGAAAGATACGGATAGCACAGACCTGTGACCGGGGTGGCAACTGCGTATGGGATAACCGACCAAAGTTGGGTTTGGTTGGGGTTGGATGTAATCTTCAGATCGTTGATGATGGTCGGAAGCTGGGGCCTGTCAGTAATCTTGGTCTTGCCAACATGTAGAGTGCAAAGTGGCAAACCCACAAAGAGACCAAAGCTGTAAAGCCCAGACAGAATGGCAAAGTATGCTGTAGCTGTTAGCCAAACTTGGAGGTTGAAGACGCCACGGCGAATTTCAGACCACTTGAACTTTTCCTCTCGCTCAAGAACCGGACTACCAGAACAAGACACGTTAGCTGGGATTCATTACCCATAGTTTCTGTCCCTTGTCTTACTTGAACCTATCCACGGTATCCGCGCCGGTGTCTCCTTGAAGCCTCCTTGCAGCGTATTCCTTCTCCTCCTCGGTCAGGTAAGGAGCAGTGACTATACTTGTTGGAAGCAGGAGATATGCCACCATACCCGCCAGTATGGTCTAGAAATATAAGGTGTCAGTCTCGCCTCTTGCCTTTCACACAGTCTGCATTGGTTTCTGGAGTTGAACTCACAATCAACCCTTCGATGATGAAGATCCATCTCCAACCCTCCAACCCACTACGTGGACCAATAGCAGAGAGCCCCCGTGCTAAAAGACCGCCAAATGCACCCGACAAAGAGGCAGCGGTGTAGAAGATGCCAATTCGCAGCGCCATCTCCTGGCGAGTATATAGGCCGGAAAGATAGAGCACCATCCCTGGAAGGAGGCCGCCCTCGGCGATGCCCAACAGGGCTCGCACCCCGAAGAAGCTTCCAAAGTTCTTTACGAATCCCAAACACATGGTGATAATGCCCCAGATGATGGTGAGGAGGGGCAGCCAGATCTTGGGCGTGATCTTTTTGAGGACCAGGTTGCTCGGAAGTTCACTAGTGGGAGTGTTAGTGATGAAGCACAGCAAGACAAGGATGTTGAGGATAGTGGTGTACCTCGCAATGTATGTGGCATAGAAGACTGCCAGACCCTGATTATACTGGGTATTGGAGATGTCAAGATCTTCTTCGAGGCCGATGATCTTGGCGTTGCCGACGTTGGTTCGATCGAGGAAAGAGCAGAGGAAGAGGAGGGCAAGGACAGGCAAGACTCTTGTGTTTTTGTGGGTTAGTTACTTTGCCGGGTTCCCAGAGAAATCCTTGGAGATGGACAATGGATGGAATCAACTACCTCGTGTCCATCTTCCATAATATCCGTTTCGTCATGTTGCGGTGGTGTTCATTGTCGGAGACGGTCCTCTCCATCTTCTCAATGGAGGGCCTCTCGCCCATCTTGTCGGCATTCGAAGCATGATTGTTCGAAGTCATGTTTCGAAATGTGAAGTTCCGTCGCGTGTGAAAAAAGTGAAAATGGCCAAGATTGCCAAGTGGGAACAAGCTTTTATATCATCTGAAGGTGACCGTAAAGCCGCGAACTTGCAATGGTGACACGGTGACGACCAAGCGCTGTCCAGATCAATAAGCTAGGCCTGGATCACTGCATGTATTGATTGGTCTTGTCTCACTTTGGAAGCTCCGAGTCTGAGGCAATGTTACGCCAACAGTTCAGAGTTCAGGTGAGTGGACAGGGAGAGCGGGGTACGACTAGCGTTAACTGTTTGTGGTACAGCGAGCATAAATGTCGGATATCTTTTCCGGAGCGGTGGGTCTTTTGCGGCTCCAATCTTCTGTTGTACACTAGTTGTACGGGAGTTTGTTGAGTTGTTGAGGCTGGTTGATGCCGAAGGAAAAGGGTCCCTGTCGTGGTATCCTCAGGGTCGCCATCAAGTGCGGACGTTGCATTGTAAAGAAGGATCGTGGCGCGCAACGGTGCAGTCGCGATGAACCAGTCAGTCGTGGAAACCAAATGCTGAACGGCATGTCTCGGGTACCCAGTTCATCTCGACGCAGGGCAGCCAGCCACGAAATGAACTGAATGAGTTAGTTGGGAAGGAGGTCAATGAAAGAGTACCCCATGCTCATCAACGCAGGAAAGAACAAACAAAGATGTGAAAGGCCCCTAACCCTGGCCCGATCCCGGCAAGCATTCATAGCGTGGGTTACTGGGTTCCCATCGCAATGAGGTTCTAGACCATCCCATGGGTCAATTACATGGGTTGTCCCGCTAGGTGCGACCAAAATGGAAGGACACCTGGAATGGAAAAAAAAGTCAAATGGCTGGAGACCACCTTGATTTATAGTTGGTTGATGGAGGAAGGTTGGGACCCAAATGTGCTGCTGCAGCGGAAAGCAGCATCGAGAATGGTTTCGGCATCTGGTCTGTGCACGGCCTGTGCATGGCGGCGGGTGCATCCCGCGCTTCCTCGATCACACATTCGACACCAAGTTGGCAAAGATGAAGAACAGGGATTTGCTCAAGACAATTCTGTTGACTGATATCATAAGGTGGGGGCTGGATAGAGAATGGACACATTCCATCTTTGGCTGAAGCCGTTCGTTTCATCGGTTTCGAAAGGGTCAGAGGCGCTTCGAACCCTGACGAGTAGAGCCGTTGGCGAGACGCGTGGATGGGCGGGCAGTCCCCGCAAAGTTGGCATCCTTGGCGATCCACTTTTGACTTCACCTCATGGCACCTTCCCGGGCCCTGACCTCGACGTCCTCATCGCCGAGAACATCAGAGGGCAGGAGCCATGAAGGTCTACTAGTAACCTGGAAGTTCCCTTTACACAAAATGCCAGGAGATGGGCGCACTGAAAAGCTGCGACGGCGAAAGATCCCGCTGGCCTGTGAGCCTTGCCGCGAACGAAAGTCTCGCTGCGATGGAGGGAAGCCGATCTGCTCGACTTGTCAACGTCGGTCTTTGCCTCTGCAACACTGCATCTACACCATCGAGAATGCGCGTACAGCTAGCAATGATGCATATATCAAAACCCTCCATGAGAGGATCCGTCAACTGGAGCGCCTCTGTGTGGAGAACGGGATCCCGACTCCCCCGATAACATCCAGCCCCACACCGCGATCCACTACTGGTTCAGGTCAGTTGGATCCCCCACAGCGGACATCTCCCTCTCTCTTTGAACAGTCCATCGTTGTTGCCGCCCCTTCTCATCCGGATTCCCAACACCAAAGTCCGATCCGTCCGTCTCAGAATGATCCCGGTCCCAGTCATGGGCGCGATCACCGAGCACCGAGTCAGGGTCCGGGTCCGGGTCCGGCAGCCATACCACCACCACCCCCGCGTCACATGCCCGTTCTCTCACCGTCCGAACGGCTTGAGGGAGCATCTGAACTGGTTAGCGCAATCACAGCTATGGGAGCCGTCTCTACCGCACAAGATGCCAGCCATGCATTTGAAGCCACCGACGAGTTTTATGGCAGTTCCTCGGCAGCCTCCTTCATGAAGGAAGCCAGCAACTTTGTCAAGAACCCCACACATCACATTCCAGATATCGATGTCCGACCGACACAGATGCCACACTTTGCGGCTTACAATTCCCTCCATTGCAAAGGTGATTTGGGCATTTCAACACGCATGCAGTTCGCCCAGGCCGACAAGTTTGCATTACCTACACGGGCTCTGGCCGACCATCTCCTCAAGCGCTACTTTGAGAGGGTATACTGGCTGTATCCCTTCTTCCACAAGCCCGCCTTTGAGCGAGCGTACGAGAGTCTGTGGAGACTAACCCATGGGCATCCTACCGAGCCACTATCCCCTCCCGGTCTTGGCCTTGGGAGTTCTCCGGGAGCGGATGCCAGCACTATTGTGTTTCATTTCGCTCTCAATACCATCTTCGCTTTAGGTTGCCAGTTCTCTGATCTCAGTCCCGATGGCAAGGCTTCCGCGCTACAGACCTATTTTGACCGAGCAAAGGCGTTCGTCAGTCTCGATCTGCTTGACCTCAACAACATTGGGGTTGTCCAAGCCCTGTTACTTATGACCATATTCTTGTTAGGCCCTATTTTGACCGAGCAAAGGCGTTCGTCAGTCTCGATCTGCTTGACCTCAACAACATTGGAGTTGTCCAAGCCCTGTTACTTATGACCATATTCTTGTTAGGC